>JASANE010009492.1:0-135017 GCA_030248225.1 Trileptium ribeirensis | reverse complement strand
ACAACACCTAACCTAGTACTGAAATACTGAGTAGAAAAGCCCCAGTTTGAGCAAATAAGTTGTGAGTAAACTTCATTATAAATTTAAGGCTTCTTGCATGACTCATGTGAAAACAGTATATATAACATATATGGTAAACATATCCTACAGACTGACTTTGCCAATGTCTGAAATTTTGTACGAAATAAAATGATGAAAACATTTTTCTGGTCAAAATCAAACTAAACTAAACTAGTTGCTACCACCTCTATATTCGCCGTAAAAACAAACGCCCATGATTTGATTCAACAATGAATTCCTTACTGACAGACCACACTTTTCTCTTCTTGGACTTATCACGGTGTGAAATGTCTAGTCGATATAAACATCCTAGTAGCCACCCATCATAGCAAAGAATCTCTTGTAAACAAGTTGCAGAAATCATAAGTTTTGAAATTATAAAAATATTCGTCTTGAAATTATTACTAGGTGCCACGCAGGGACCGTTGGGTTGAAACACGGAGTGTCAGTGGAAAAATGTAAACAACAAAATATAAAAAATACTTTTAGCTAACTAAGCAATTAAAGTATAAAATAAAAAATATTTGAATCTTTCATTAGTAGTCGTGAAAGTTCAATTTTGAAGGTGCATTCTCAATCGGATGAGCCCAATAAAAAGAGACTGTCATGGGTTTCTATGTACCGTCATTAAGCTTCAATTTCGTGCAATTTTGTATACGTTATTATGGTACTTCTGTCAAACACTGTAAAACTGACGCAGCAATGGCGAGCGAATTAATGTTTGGTGTGATCTAGGGTTTTCAATCCAACAGTTAATATTTACACTACAATAAAAAGCCGTGTATTTTAATGTCGCTAAGCGAGAAAAATTCAGTTCATGGTTGCAATCAAACAACCTTTTTTAACATGCCACATTCTCTAACAATTTAGGGAAACTTTATGATATATGAGCTATATTTTATTTATAGGATTTGACCAAGCGTTCTCAATTACGCCAAAACCAGTAATCCAGTAAATGCTAGCGCAGTCAATAAAGGCATTTGTATACAACAGCTGTAACTGTCGTGCGAACGACTATAATTTTTGATAACTAATATTATGATATCGGGAACCGACCATCATGACTTGTTTAATCCAAATAGCTCTGAACGCGATAGTATCAAACATACGCATCCAACACTTCAATCTAAATTAAATCATAGATAGCGAAGGAGGCAGGAGGGTTACCGCTTAAAAGTCGGACCCCCTTTAAGCCGACAACAGCAAACATTAACAATTATCGCAAATTGGCAAAAAATCTGTGGAGAAAATTTTGAATTCCAAAAAATCTCGAGATTTTACCCCGTCCTTCCTGAAGACCTCAACCCACTCCCACAGCACACCGGCCCCTAAACCATCTACCCATAAAGTCGACGGACTTTCGATACCTATAAATGAAATGTCTGCTGTGACTTAACGTTTCCATCCAAACAGTTTGTCACTACTACAGTCTTCGTCGGTTTATTCGTTTAATAAGCACAGAAAGGTTCCTTTCAAAACTGTGCACTATTATCAGCAAGCTTCTCTTTTAGCAAGCAAATCTTTAAGATATACGATATTTATTATATTAGAAATCAAAAAATATAACAACTAAACCATCAACTATGGTGGTAGTGTTCGACGACCTTATGAAGTGTTTACATTATAATGCACGGTTAGATGGGAACAGATGTTCTATTCAGCACATGTGTGCCCGATGTGATGAAACCCAAGCTAATGTGGCACCGTTAGATGGGAACAGATGTTCTATTCAGCACATGTATGCCCGATGTGATGAAGGCCACGCTAGGGTGAGACCCACTTAATGCCCCTTATTCCAGAAACTAAAGGTGTTTTGACGCCTTCAAGAAAATTCAATTTGGGTTAGTATTTGTTGATGATGCACTTTTTAATAGACTCTGTCATAACGGATATCGTCAGCCTATCGTCAACATAGAACCGTCATAAATATGTCATAAAATCACCTAACGTTTTCAGATAAGAACGTTTTCATCGAGCAAATGCTATCTGAGGAACGGAACAGATCTTTATTTGTCTTTGTTGGTGTAGATGTCACTTTGCCAATTCATATCCGTATTGTCGATAACAAATCATTCAGAAGATACAGAACCAGATGTTCACCATATGCTAAATTAATGCTAACATACTAGATTGTGCATTTGATACTATTTCTTTCCCATCTAAACCGTTTTGTCAGCTACTATGTCTTGGAATTATGTTAAAATATTATGTACGGTGTCAGCCTTACCGTGTTCTGTACGACGTACCTGACACTGTTGAAACTACTTCAGCTCGAAGCAGCGTGGACATTATAACGTAAATACCGCATTAATACATATAGTTAAAGCTTTCCTTAAGCTCCAGGCAAATAATTGTATTTACCACAAAAGAGTTTTCAAAAAATATAGATTTCTGTAAAAGCTTAACACTCTAAAATCTAATCAAAAAATTCAAATCATTGTATAAAAGTATATGTAACAATTTTGTGAAATACATTAGCTCTGAATTGATATTCAGTCTGAGTTTTGCATTGTTTATGCTTCTAATAATGATGTTATTTATTCACCATATACCAAAAATTAGGCGATATAAAAGCATTCTTTTGCTGCACATTTAAAGCAATGAATGACATTACCACTTTGCCTCCGGGTTACCTCTACTAAAATGTTTGGGGTTACAAAAATTAAAAAGGCTATATTTTGCGCAATATAGTGACTAAAATAATATCTATTAATATGAACGGTACTTGTTCGTGCTACCTGCTAAGTTTGGATGGGCTCTCACCTCGATGATGTTTCGTCCGAGGCTTAAGAAGGAATAACCCCTCTCCCCTATAAGCCTATATGTTAATAAAATACCCAATGTGTGTATAAAATAACCTGATAGAGATGTTAGATGGCATAAATAGTCCTATATGTCCATCGTTTCACTAAGCAAGAAACAATTTTTGCAGATATTTTGAGAACTTGGGATATATCTCGAAAACTATGTGACAAAAATCGTATAAAACTGAAAATTCACAGCTCGGGATAAGAAATATCTGCATGTATCTATTAGGTTCACGTGGTGGCCGCCATATTTTGATTCGATGCTTTTGGCATAACAATGAATCTAAAATAGGAACAAAATGTCCAAAATAAAAAATTCCCTAATTAGTATCAGTTTTCTCAGATTTCGTTGCTCATTTACAACTTTCAACAATCTCCTGTTTACACAACAAGGCTAACGTGTGCTTTTATATGTTGTTACACGGGCGTTTAACGACTACGGTTTCTGTTACCGCTGAAGAGCGAAGATACTGTTCCTCATTACAACATCGTACTAAAATCTTATTTAACATTACAACCACCGTCCAACCGCAAACATTGTGGTTACTAACTATGTAACCTGAACAGCAGTCTTAGCTACAGGCATCGTTCAAAAATGCAAACTGTTGTACGAAGCTTGCAGCGACCAATAAAGTCATCTTTACAATCTCAAGACAACCTCAGTGTAACGAGCATTGTGGTTCGTAGCGTAACCGTAGAGGCACACACCTTACTGTGAACGACGCGTTGCGTCACCATAACTGGGCTTACTATTTACCATAGTATATATTATGAAAGACAAATTCAAAACAAATTGCAATATATTGTTAAATTATAGAAGTTTTGAATTAATTCAGACATAAACTGTTGTGTCAGCAAAGCATAAACGAAGTAACGGCGGCTATAAAGCGCTGAAACTTTAATAAAATTTTAATATTCTCTTGAGATTAAAATAAAAATTGACTGAGCAGTTTAATTCGATATGCTCACCGACGGTTTCTCACTCATACGAGGCTTCTTTTTTAAATTGAAATATTGAAAGCCAAAGTTCTACGAGCTAAAACTATTTTAGCAAACTATGTATACGAAAAGAAAAACACGTGGTTTAGATAAAATTAAACTTTCGAATCGATTTAAATACAGGGTGAAATTTATACTGACAACCATGGTATAATCGCAACAAACTGGCTATATTTCAAAAATTTAGCACCTCAGTACGGACAAAAATTCATCAAAAAATGGTGTTTTCAACGCGAAATCTGTGGTAATATTATGAGCGTGACCATTTGGTACCTGAGTAGACGGAAACCAGCGGACAAGAGAACCACAGAATACCGAATTTAGATTGAAGCATAGTAAAAATATGCCATTCCATTACGTCGTTCCTCCATGATTTCACCAAAAACGAGGAAACCGTGGTAACATCGTGAGCGTGACCATTTGGCACCTGAGTAGACGGAAACCAACGGACAAGACAACCACAGAATACCGAATTTATATTGAAACATAATAAAAAATATGTCATTCCATTATGGTGTTCCCTCCATGATTTCACCTAAAACGAGAAAACTGTGGTAACATCGTGAGCGTGACCATTTGGTACCTGGGTAGACGGAAACCAAAGGACAAGAGAACCACAGATTACCGAATTTAGATTGAAACATAATAAAAAATATGCCATTCTATGATGGTATTCCCTCCATGATTTCACCTAACACGAGAAAACTGTGGTAACACCGTGAGCGTGACCATTTGGTACCTGAGTAGACGGAAACTAGCGAACAAGAGAACCACAGAATACCGAATTTAGATTTTGAAACATAATAAAAAATATTCCATTCCATTATGATGCTCCCTCCATGATTTCACCTAAAACGAGAAAACTGTGGTAACGTTGCAAGCGTGACGATTTGGCACCTGAGTAGACGGAAACCAACGGACAAGAGAACCACAGAATACCGCATTTAGATTGAAACATTAACAAAATCATGTCTTTTCATTGCGGTGTTCCCTTCATGATTCCGATTAAAATTCCTTGTAAACAAATTTGCGCAGAAATAATTAAAATGTTTGCAACGTTACGGGCGGTGATTGAAAGGATATTGCAGAAACTTGCATATAATAATTCCATGGACTATCATATATATATGTTTCAAATAATAACTATAATGTGAGAAAGGACCTCCACATTTCACCGTCAATGCATTTGATTTACCACAAAATTCAGTTTTTAGACGCAGAAACTTCCGTTAATATAAAAAATATTATATATTTATACCAAGCGAAATGAACCACGCCTTCCTTTAGTAATCACGAAAAAACAGATCAAATAAATCATAAATCCTTGTCTCATTTACCTCAACAAAAAGCCATTTACATAAAGACATTCACACAGGGAAAATTTTTAAAGTACTACGCAATTTGGCTCTCCGGCACAGTGTACATCTTTTGGTCAACGTTTATCCCTATCCGCAATTTGGGATCCGTTGGTCTCAGGCGAGACTTAGTCCGGTCGAACGAGTTATCGAGGTGCAGTCCTGTTGTCTTCAAATAGTGTGGCACGCATCAGCCCATGGCATCAAAGTCGACCGCCATTTTCGTTCGTTGACCAGTATCCTCAAGTTATGTAGTTTTGGTCTTAAAGTGTCGACGAGCCGGCTCGTACGACGTGGCCGCCTACCAACATCCTCAGCTCTCCCGTTTTCACAGAATTTAGAAACAATTTTACTACAAAATAGTGGCCCACTCTGAGGAGTCTCCGAGGTTTGGATACCATATACCGGCTTAACAAAAAAGTTTACCAAGAATCCGCCTTACTAAAAACATCTCCGCCAACTTTCGGAATGTGACTATTGGCTCCAGCCGGATTTCTCTGAATCAAACAAGGAGTGGCAGCAGTATAGCGAAAATTAAGGCATTGCATAATAAAACATCGCACACTCCTAAGACAAAATGACATTCGTACTTAATATGCCAATTAAACAAAGTAACACAAAAAAACACGCAACAAAAACAATGACTTACTCTTCGCTGACACGGCTTCGAGCGCTTGAAGCATTTTAATAAAATCCGGACAAATCTCGACCGATGGAAGACGTTCGAGTGTCGGTACCGGTGGCGTAAGTTGGTAAACGACTGTAAAATAACACAAAAACACGCAGCAAAAACGATGACTTACTCTTCGCGGACACGGCTTCGAGCGCTTGAAGCATTTTAAAAGAATCCGGGCGAATCTCGACCGATTGAAGACGTTCGCGTGTCGGTACCGGTGGCGTAAGGCGGTACACGACTGTAAAATAACACAAAAACACGCAACAAAAACGATGACTTACTCTTCGCGGACACGGCTTCGAGCGCTTGAAGCATTTTAAAAAAATCCGGACAAATCTCGACCGACGGAAGACGTTCGCGTGTCAGTACCGGTGGCGTAAGGCGGTACACGACTGTAAAATAATTTTGTTTAAATTAAAATATATTTATTTAAATTTAATTGATTTAGTATTGTCAATGACAGTTTATTGCATTAAAATGTCAGCTTTTTCATAATCGTTTAAAATGAGATAAATGCAGTAGTTCGTCTATTAATTTCATTGTTAATCGTTCTTATATTGTAATAATTCGCAGCTATTATATTAATAGTTATACATTTTATTCGTTTTACATGGAAGCTGCCAAATTTAATTTTGTATGTTGCAATTATTGGCTTACTGGCAAAATTATACTAAGTATTCCATTTATTCTATTTATTTCAATCTGAAATTTACTGAAAAGAACAGTTTCACGAGGCATCTTAGCGATGGAGCAGCGTGATTCGAACATTGGCATCTAGCTGGCAAGGCTACTGGATTCTAATTTCAAACCAAACGGTCTCTAAGAAATTCTAATCAAACGGCTTGCAAGAAATTCTAATTACATCGAAATTTTAATCAAACGACCTCAAAGAAATTTTGATCAAATGGCTTCCAAAAAATTCTAATCAAATGGCTCCAAGAAATTCAACCGAACGGTCCCCAAGAAATTCTAATCAAACGGCTTGCAAGAAATTCTAATTACATGGCCTCCAAGAAATTTTAATCAAACGACCTCAAAGAAATTTTGATCAAATAACTTCCAAAAAATTCTAATCAAATGGCTCCAAGAAATTCAACCGAACGGTCCCCAAGAAATTCTAATCAAACGGCTTGCAAGAAATTCTAACTATATGGCCTCCAAGAAATTTTAATCAAACGACCTCAAAAATATTTTGATCAAATGGCTTCCAAAAATTCTAATCAAATTGCTCCAAGAAATTCAACCGAAAGGTCTCCAAGAAATTATCAAACGGCTTGCAAGAAATTTTACCAGCAAACGCCCTGAAGACAGGTTTACAAATAAAAATTTTGAATGGTATTTCGTTCTGTTTCCGTGCCTAGTTTTGTGACGTGCAGTTCATGTTTCATAAAAAAACAGAAATAGGCAATTCACACCAAAGTAACATATTAATAACGCAGAGTAGGAATAACGTTTGCTTAAATCTAAAACATAAAAAACATAGGTTAAAACGCATGAAATTCATAATAAAAATAGTTCAACTATGAAAAAGGTAAGATAGCGATGAATTATGAACGTAATTGACGAGATAATTACGTGACGGCCAACGATGAAATGCTGAAAAATGAGACAGAATAACTTTAAATAGAAAAAACTACAACTACTCTTCACTAAGACGTTTTGTGAATAAACAAGAAAAAAGGCCGACTGTAAATAGTAAAAACTTTGAAAATTGAGACAAAGCATTAGAAGCGACACTGAGGTGAGGCACTATTGAACTGACAATCGCACTGCACTAAAGTTCTACGAAATAATTTTGATGCTAGAAAGCTAAGAGAAGGAAGTGAAAGTTTGCAGCAGTATTATGTAGCTAATGCCAAGAGACTATGATCAAAATGTAAAAGAGTATAGTGCTCGGTCCTCCTACATATATATGTGCTTTACTTTAAAACCGATCATGTTATCGTGTGTATACCCCTAAAGATGAGAACTCCTAAAGCTCTCTGAGAATATCAGCCGCGTTCCGTTCCTATCGGGTTACTCCCGCATTGCAACGTTCCTTCGGACGGAAGTAAGGTGGGGTGGTGGGTACCAGCTACTAGTTGGATAATGATCAATGAAATCTTATGCCGGAATAGCAGTCACCGGTGCCGATACACCCAAAAAACCTCGGCATGGTGCACTCCAAATATCATTGCATGGAGGTATAAGTCGTCAAATAACCACATTATCGTATAAGATAAATTATATGAGTATAGCCAAGTGTCATAATTTTCCATAATTATGCAAACCTGATAATACTTATGCAAATCGTATTCTCAACTACCGTAGTAGTAGGGTATTGTATTATTTAATTAAGATCACATAGCTGATGCAAATAATTCATAATCATTCTTTTAATCGTCATATTATGAGTTAACCTCAGCAACGTTTTACCGGAGGCATAAAATGGTTCTTTTAACGTGTTCTAGCGATCCCGATATAGGCACGCATTTCTACTGTTAAATTATTTTCAAAATTTTACGGTATTTATACTCTGTAATATTATTTGTAATAAGAGTATGTGTGGAATGGATTAACCAGTTTTGCTGAAGTGATTTCTAGTGCAATGCTTACTTAGTATCGGAGGCTACGTTATCTGACATACGGTTGCATCATTTTCTGTTCGTTAAACAGAAGTTTCGAATTATCATTAAATATTTAAATCTCTTAATATTTAGACACAGGATTTTCGATATCTTTTCACCGAATTCCTAGGAAAGATGAAATCTCTAATTTGTGATATCATAAAATACTCGAGGACCCTTTCTAGGCAATGTTTAATATTTTTCGTGTGGAGCCAGTATTCCAGTGTTGTGCCATATTTCGTTCAAAATTTCAGCGAAGTTTTGTTTCTTGCCGGTGATACATGTATTGTTTACCCCAGAGCTGATATTAAATTTATGTTCATGTAACCTTAAACTTGTCTAATACTTCAGTGCCTTTCACTAAAGTCCACGAATATATTAATATATCTCGGTGAAATTATGTCCTCAAAAGTGTAATAATCGGGATGTAGAAAACTGCTTAACTCTAAACTTTGAATTTTTGTCAAAGATTCGAAAAGTAAGCCTTTTCAATATTTTTGACAAAACTTGAACAGAAACCGACATGGTGCCGAGCGCTCATCAGTCATTTCTTTTTCCTTTAATGAAAATTAGAAATAAGTTGAGCCCCAGCAACTACGATAATGTATGCATCGATGGCGCATAAATATCGCATAATTGCTTGAAATTACAAAATACAAATTACACAAATTAGTTTACTGCTAATTTGTTCGTACCCATGGCTAATAACGTGCGTATAATTTTCACAATATGGTGCTCAATCCAAGGTTATCACTCAACCATAAGACGGTATTTTACGAAATATTTGTACTATTTACACGTATTAAATTTGTTACTGCGGAAATAATTTTTGCGGCTACTGAATATAGCGTTCGATCAAAAAGTAATTACAATGCAAATGACCATAGTGCTCCAAATCCTGCAAAAGAACTATATTTAAGTATTTTTGTAAGAATATAAACTTAAACAGACTCGATGACTTTATCGAAACCCAAGAACCAAGGACATTTTGGCATAAATATACCCAGTTGTGTTCATAGGAATACCGGATGTTTCATGGTGTTAGTCATATAATTTCGTGTTTAATTAAGCATTGTTCGGCATGTTTTACTCGCGTCACGGTAGTTGGAATTTCGTCACTTGCTGACGTAGGCCATATCTACACGGTAAAATTAGCGATTAAATATTATTGAATATGGACAAATATTCGTGTAAAAACCAGAAAAAAGATGTTTGCCTATAAAGCGCTTTAATCGATTGTGTAATGGTTTAGGCTTCACAATTTAAAAAATACTTCACTATTTAGAGTCCAGTCTCAGCAACTCTTTTATTATTCCCTTAAATTTATACTCGAAAATTACTGAAAGCAATACGTAGTTGTTGATTTACTTGGTTCAGCTACGTATTGTTAAGGCATACACATTTTCCCGTATTAACCCTGCAACCGCACAAATAAAAACTGAAAAAGCTTCGAGTGACAAAACTAAATTGAACAAAACAGACATGACTGTTTAAGAAGACTTTGTGAAAAACTATTTATAATAGTTTTAGGCTATTCTGACATAACCGGACAGACGGACATGAGTGTATTTAGCACAGCGTATACTTGCTTCGTTCTAAGTGCAATAACCCTAGCGTAACATAGTGGCAAAAGCTTAAGCGTGCAGCCAAATCATCGCAGCATAATGGACTTTTCCTTGATTTCGCGTCTATTGAGACTATGCACTACAATCCGTAAAATAGAGATCGATACGATACTTTTTAAACTTGCAGCGACAGCTCTATTATGCAGTTTTCTATAAATGCCATATTGCTATAAGTTATTTGCTCTGAGTGTCCGCTCAAGGAAGATATCTCAAAGTCCATAATACTGCTTTATTAAAGAACACGTCACATTAAGAGTGCAAAATTCATATCTTATAAGAGTTACATTAATTATTAACTGTTTGATTTAATCTAATTGTTTAGCTACCGATGCAACAACGCAACTGTATGGGTATTATCCTGGTCCAGGCAAATATCTCCAGCGGGTACTGCGTCTGTCAAAATGCAAATGTGGCACCACAGTATCGAATTATAAACAATAAAAAAATTGAAAAACATTCCTATTCCGAGATCTAGCAAACTTACCGTACACAATTCCCGGAATAGTAACGGCAGTTTCAGCAATATTTGTAGCTAGAACGATCTTTCTGCTGCCAGCTGGTGTACTATCAAAAACTTTGGCCTACAGTACAACAATCTGATACTACAAGAAATACATATGTACCCACAGGAATATACAAGGATATTCACTGCTATAGCCTACAGGACGACTATTTACGAAATTATACAAAAATCACTTATAGCTTAATTGATACACTATGCAATTTTAAGTAAAAAGTGAGAAACAAGACAGTTAGGGAATCATCGATGTACAAAACTTAAAGTGTATAAGTGGCTTTTGTTTAATCTCTACTTGTAGATAGAATCAGACGAATACGCTTATCATTGTGTCGATGGATATACAGAAATTAATGCCAATCAAGAATTAGGGGCATCCTGTCATCTGTTCCTAAACTATAGCAGCCGTTATAAAATGCTGAGATAATACTGTAACCAGGCAACAAGGCACCTATATATCCTGCGGCACAGTAATTCTACGGTTTACAAATTCAAACGCAAACGATCCATCGATATCGCAACCCAACGATCCTCGTTTTAACGAAATTTGTTAAATTAAACGCAATCTAACATAACCATTTTGTTCTAGCTCGTTCCAACTTTGTTAAATTAATCTAAACTATCAATTCTCGATTAAACAAAACAACTTAAATTCTTTCGACGTTTGAGCATATTTTGATTGTAACGGAACGTAATATATTTTTCTCCTTTCTCGAAAAATGGTAAAATGCGTAAACTAAACACCAACTAAAAGTCCAATAAAATAACTTAGAAAAAAGACACATGATAAAAACTTTGGTTAATGTGCGACGATGAAATATTTAATACGGGTTATATTCGATCATTTCACATACGATTGATACGGCACTACCGCAGTCGCACACTAAAGTGGATCATACGCTGACCTGTTCTGAATGGGGCAACGATCCATACATTGGTACAATCCACATCTTATCGTACCGACGTGATTTCTCAATATCTATTGCAATTTCCCTAAAATGTATGAAAACTATTAAGCCGTAATTTTAATACATTCAACATAATTTGGTTAATTAGGTGCTGTGAACGTAATTTGACAGTAAATACACAGTACGTGCTAAAAATGATTATGGTATTTCGACCAAACGCGTCTCGAGGGAGTGGCTCGTTTGAAATTTGGAGACTATAAAAATTAATAACAAATTCTATTTTTAGAACAAATCTGTTTCGAGCGAGTCTCGAGTTAGGGACAGTTATTTTGGCGAGTACTGTATTTATTACATTTATAACTAGTATCCCGCATGCGAGGGCGTGCCGGAGCTAATGTTGTTTCATGTACAAGTTGACATTTGTGCAGTCACCTGTAACAGACTGTGGTACCTGTAAATACCATCCTAAAACCTGCGGAACTCTGCACCCAATGAAAACCTTAAACCCAGTCGAATCTGAACGCATTGAACACAACTGAAAACGCATGAAGTATTCGTGCTGCTCTCTAAATAACCAAACCATGGTATCTGGTACACCGAATGCTTATACAGACTACTTCATGGTGCTCTGTACACAATACAAACAGAAACTACTGAAAACAGAATATAGTTTAAAAATCACGTTCACTAACCCGAAACGTATTGAAAAATGCGGAAAGCATTAAATTTTTGTTGTGGTCTACATAACAAAACCATTGTATTCATCATACCGAAAAATTTATAGATTTATTGATGTCCTGTACCAATCTGCTAGCTAAACACAGGCTATATTCTGGAAATAGAGTTCATTGACAATATTACCTGATTACCTAACCCTTCGGTTACAGGATGCCTTCATATAAATCAGCTTTCGCCATTTTTCTCTGCTGTTGGCTGCAGGGATCATTACCAAGACTATTCGTTACACCATTGTCTCAAATTGGATATGACGGAACGAATATTCACAGTCTTTGACGACTTGAAATTTCCAAGATACGACGGCAAGGCCCCTTGATCGGCTCAATGTGCTGGAGCCTTTGCCGTTACAAGTCGTCGGGGGGGCGCGTGTGTCCTTCATCTGGAGAGTATAACCTAGTCTAACTCGTATCTGCTTTAGCATATCGTGAGTTGACACTATATTACCAGACTGGGCTCGCAGAATATTGTTCGGTAGACGGTCAAATTTTGATTTCCCGAGGATTGCATGTCTGCAAATTTTATCGCTGAGCTTGACCGATCATGTGCCTAGAATGCTGGCATAGAAAAGTATGGGCCGGATGGACACGTTGTAAACGCTAAGCTCGATCTTTGTGGCGACATCTATCGAGCACTAATTTATTTCTTCATGCCACTACAAGCTGCGCGAGCCTTGAAGACGCGGTTGAGTTCTTCCACATCGCTTGAGCCGCTCCGGCGCATTGTGCTTCCGCGGTACCAATATCGGTCAACGTGCTCGAGGTTTCTCCCGTTAAGCTTAAATGTTGAAATATTGTTCATTGATAATGAAGTCATTGAAATATTATGATATAGCAATATCGGCGTTGGACTATAGATAGATAAACCAACTTATTCAACATTCAGAAAAACCTACACACACAATTCTTGGTGCCCTGTACGCAATAAATAACGCACTAGTGAAGACATACTACAGCATATAGGAGACTGACATTTTTGGGAGCTCCCTGGCAAAAATGAGTACTCCCGGTTGGGGCCCCATGGCATAAAGTCCCCTGGTAAAATTCTTGGTTTGTCCGGGTAAAAAACCGCCTAAGATAAAAACTTTATATTTTTTTATAAAAATGCCTTCTTGAAAATTTGCTTTATTTCAGTAAAAAATGGTTGAAAGGTTGATTTTAGCCTGAATAAAGACGTTTGAGCACCGCTTCTGGTGCCATCAATTAATATATTTAGCGTTTTCATTAAAAAACATAAATTTATATATTTTAACCTATATTTCAAGCCAGGGTTCCCCAGTTCATGCCCCCTTGCAAAATCCGGAATGCCCCGGTTCGGACCGAGGGTGCCCCGGGTTCATGCTCCTATCCAGGTCGAAGCTATTTGCGTTTAACTAACAGCCATATTCTAGTCGACACAGCTGCAAAGCGCATTCGTCTGGTCGTCAGCTCCCAGAAGACCAAAATAATGACCTGCTGCATCGAGAGACATCAAGACATCGTACTGAACGGTTCTGTGCTGGAACATGTCGAACAATTATTCTGTTACCTGGGCAGCACTTTTACTGGATCTGGGGCTTGCGACACCGATACTAAAAACCGCATAAACCGTGCCAGGTTAGCCTTTGCGGGCCTACGGCACGTGTGGAACTCGGCAGACGTGTCCGTTACCACAAAAGTTCAGATATATAATGCTGCCATTCGACCGATTCTGTTCTACGCCTGCGGAACATGGACATCGAAGTCAGCTACGCAGCAGCAGATCAACACGTTCGAGAACTTCTGTCGACGCCGGATTCAAGGAGTAACAAAGTTCGATCACATTAGGAATGAAGATCTTCGTCGAAGATTTGGTCACGAAACCGAGGTGTTGATACTGCTGAGGAGGGAGCGTTTGCGGTTGCCCGGCCTTGTTCTGAGGATATCCGACAACAGGATCCCGAAGTCACCGGCCAAAGCAACGCCCCCGGACGTGTGGGCCCGACCGCACTGAAGATCTCAAGAGACCTGGCGACATCAAACAGTCAACGATTGCCACCAGCATTTTCCATACGTGCCTCTACGCCAATGGCAAGAATACCCGATGTCGCATATCGAACCAAGTACAGCGAACAGGGAAGAGTGGCGACGAGTGATCAGAATTGAGGCTCGCCACAACCGTGGGGCCAGATGAAAAATAGCTATATTGTCAGCACCTTTGCTACTGAACAAAAAATTTATCGAAATCCATCCACCCAAAGATGAATTGTGAGCGACAGACAAAAATCGAATTTTCACGATTTACTTCTAGTGCCCTCAGCAGAAACTAAGTTCGGTTTGCTCGCTCCGTTCAAATTACAGTATCACCACTATTTTACCATGAAGTCGGTCCTAATTAATAAGCTTAGAAAAGCAAAACCATTAGAAAAAGTGAGCTATAAATAACGCAACTGAATCTACACACATTAACTGAAACTAACTTCAATATATTTAGCGCCTTAATGACGTCATCGTATCCAGTTAAAAAAGCCAAAATATCACCGATTCCAGTCGATTGCGATTTGTGGAGATCTACAATAAGACGGACGGTAGCCGTGATGTAGTCGGGTGTAGGTCTAAACTTAATTAAAACACAAGATACGGTAACAAACAGAAAAAATAGACCACTGGTTAAAGATATGAAACTGTCTTATTTGGGAACAGTGTGCACAATGTACCCTGCCTTAAATGCAGCGATATGAGGGAGTTTCTGCTTGAACACAAGATTCTTATCTTCTACAGATGCACCTATACTTCAAATTTCGCCGGACTTTTGTTGCTTCCTGTCTACCTGAAAAAAATTTAGCCAAGAGAAGAAATTTCCCTATGGACAAAAGTTTGGAATAATTTTTTCTCGCCTGGACAACAGTTTATCGCAAATATTCTTAAAGGTATTGACTGAAAAATAAAAAAAACGCCATTATATTAATATCACATTCAAACGATTGCACTGATGTACCAACCATACCTACAGGACTCGCCAGAATCGCATTTCGAGCGAGTGGCTCGCTCGATGTTTCAAATTATAAAATAAAAATAATTCTATTTTAGAACGGATTTCTTTCGGGCGAGTCGCGAGCGAGGCTCGAACGAGTTGCGAGCGAGTAATTTTTGGCGAGTTCGGTCCTGTCCTATTTAGCGGGGGAAATGCAGGTATAGGACCCACCATCTTTTCAGCTATACCCCAGGGTCATTTCACGAAACCTTGTACTTCTGAAACATCACTTTTTGGAGCCAAAATAAAACGTTTTCGTATGTACAGTGTCTAGACCACTTCCGACATAAAAACCCTGAATTTTTCGAATTTCGATGTCTCTGTGCAAAACGAGCTACCTGAAACCTGCTACAGGGTCGCAAAGAGTACCCCTGGGGGTCAAATTTTAATCCGAACTAAGTCATTATTCTTTAGGGTAACGCAGTGACATGTGAACCATAGTCTGTTTGTATGCAAGTCGAACCAAAGGGGTCAGGGTCAAGCCATCTGGAGGACTTGCGACCTAAAATTGGTGCAGCTAGGGCACTTTTATGGTTAAAGTTCGACCAATTTAGAACAAGCCTGTCCCAGAAGTTTTTCTAGCGCAACGGAGACAGCACCTACTGATACCATTTTATGCTCACAAGCCAAACATGAGTGGGAGATGTCCGACAAAAAATTTCAGGCAGATCCTTAGGCCTTGTAACAATTGGCACCCCGATATGTGTCGGGGGATGCCATATTTCAGGTCGGGGAGGGCGCTACACCTCAGGTCGGGGGACTACACCTTCCTACAATATACATTGCGCGAAACTATGGCTAATTCTAGAGATTTTAGATTTATTTTAACACGCAGCTGCTGTAAAACAAACACAATTGATCTATGATTAGCTTACATTTAGGTGATGATACCAAGGACAATGCGAAGAATAGATGTGCGGGCAGGCAGAAGGGTTCCCTCGCTACCCAGTTAACAGCACGGCCCCATATCATGGTGCAATGATGATGAACTTATATACTAAAAGGGTTCTTGCGACCTTCGGTTTCTTTTATTATACATGCGGTCGGGGGGGCTACACGTCAGGTTGAGGGGGGCTACATTTTCATTAAAAAATTTTAATACATGGGTCGATTCAAGTGGGGCATTACTATGTTTCTATCCGACGTATTGTAAGACTGTATGCTAAGTTTGGCTTTTTTTAATTTAATTTTCGTCAGGTTAGGGTCAACATTTTGCATACCCCATTTTTGGCACTTTATGAAATTCGAACTCATAATCAAACAACACATGGACAGACGCTGATATTCTTTTTTTCAATAACACCTGTACTGATTACGATTACCGTTATATATATAACATAGTTATATAGCATATATACACTTTGACGTTATTTACCAGCGTATGCCAGCTGCCAGATTTGGCCTTGGTCGGGGTGCTACATGTCACGAAAAAAATTTTCGGAAGCTTGACGTCAGCTTCACTGTCGATGCTTACTCCCAAGTTTTTGCGGAAAAATTCGCAAATACCAAAGGATCACACTGAAATAAAAAACACGTATATGTATCACGTGCTAGCGATACGGCGAACGTTTATAATGGGACATGTGTTTTTGGCTTCATTTGGCCAACCCGGTTTGAAGCCTCTGGCTCCTGCTATGTTAGGGGTACAGAGGTCCACATACCTCATTATGACCGTCGGACATGCTATTACTACATCTCACATCGACATTAAATTTCCTATCTAAAGACTGGTTGTATGTGCCAAAAAGTGCCGCCCCCCCGATTAAAATGACATGGTTTCGTGAAATGACCCCCATATTCTCTGAACACCCAACCATCTCATACCCCAAAAGATCTCTTCGAGATTAGGGTTTCAGCTATGCTTGATTGTTGTTTATCATTCCCAGTTTTAATTATTTAAAATGGATAATTGATGCTCCTTCAGCAGTTAAATGCCTAAAGTTGCGCTTAATAATAGTCCACCTCCTAATTCACAGAGACAACTTCTTACGCGGAATCGAATGAAAAAGTTTCTGACGCACTATCTTTAAAGCGGAACTCATTATGAACCCTAAAGTTGAGGAAGGTGGAAAAGTAAATCTCTCATTTCGGGTTTTGTTCGAATTTTAGCCATACCTAGACATTGGATGCATAGATTACGCTGGTTTTTGGTCAATCTAAGTAAAAACCCGTAGTTTTCAAATAAGGATATAGTTGCGCTACGGTCGCAGTGGAACCATGCTATTTGATGCAAGGAACAAGTGTTAAAAGTTAAATAGGATAAGTTAAAATAATTCGGGCTGCAGCAGTACGAGTAGCCGGGAAACAACTTTATATGGTATATATATCCGGGGTGCTGAGTACAATGTGGTGTCAAAATTTAACTACGGTGTCTGGGCTGTTATACAATATCGCTGCGTATAAGAGAGACATGTCGTAGGGTTATATTTGCTACATTTTCGTTAAATAAACGTGCTAGAAAAGGGGGAAAAAATTATTACGGTATTTTTGTTCAACTAGAACTGTTTTGTAATCCATGTATGGCTGAAATTACCAATGTATGCACCTATAAGTAATAAAACGTTGTCAAGGAAGACGTGGTGATTGGTAAAACGAGTTTTCTCAAATAGAAAATTTTCGGCAATAATTTTTATAATCCGCACAGCGCTATTCAAAGTTGTCATGCCTGAGAGTTCACCACGATTAGCTAGATAGCAGATATGCTCATAAATGCAATTTTTTAGTTAATAATTAGCCGTCGCCGGGCTAACGCCATATAAAAAAATTTGTAACCCTAATAAACTTAATAAGTACAATTTTCAAAATCTTAATCTGTTCCGATTGTGTAACTAAATGGTAAAAGTTGTATTGCTAGATTCATCTTATTCCGTCGTATTACTGATTGTACGTCAGATTGTCTAAATATATACAGCAGCTTTTATTTATTTACACTTCTGATTTTACTTATGATATTACATATTTTAGCAGAAAGCCGTATTGTTCTTCTTCGCGTAGTTTGAACGTGGATAACAGCGTACCAACCAGCAGCAAATACTCATGAAACGACGATTTTACACGTCCGATTACGACGTCAAATTCTAATATCAAATTAAATAAACTCGTTATGGAAGCGGTAGAAGACAGGATAAAGGATATCGAAGATACGACGTCGAAAAAACGAGTACTAAGACGCTTGACTTTATCCAAAGAGAAGCCGAACAAGCAATATCCAAAAACATCATACTTTACAATGTCGATGTATTTACTTATCGCAATTGTTCACTATATAAATTTAGCTTATTAAAGGTCTTCAATCTAGATTGTTGACCCTTTCGATCGGTCACTACTAGTTTAGTGACATCTGGCACCGCGTATAGCGTTGCTATTTGTCACTCTCTTTGGAGTTTGACATCAGGTGTTCTCACCTTGGTGGCTGTGCTTGCGTTCACCAAATATCTTTGTGATATTGGCTACGGCTTCCACTCTGGTTGTCGTATTGTTCATATAATTTCTTATTTTTATCTTCCTTTTACTTCCTTTTCAATATCTTCTCTAATTTACGGCTTAAATAATTTCGATATTAACCCATTAATGCCGAAGGTGTTAACACGGATATAAAAGCGTCATAATTGTGGTTTTTATGCCAAATCACGCTTAGAGCACTGGTTTATAATCAAAAATATCCCCCAAATGAATGTTCCAAAAATATGACCTGGCAGGTTTTCCTGCCACTCGTCACATGAGGCATAACCATCATGACGTAGTATCCTTACCAAATATAACGACAAAGACGCAAACAAACTCGAATAATACAGCAAAATAAGACATGCATTATGAAAAATATTAACACACTAATAGCAGATGAAAAATAAATAAAAGAAAACTGAACCAGAAAATATTTATCATATAGTCAGCAAGCGATATTCAGATTCCAGTGGAAAACAAAACAAGGTTGAAACGAATGTTCGTGTACATATTGAGGATTCTGATGAAAATTTTTATTGTTACTCATAGACCTGCCCTTTTTATTTGGTATGATAATCTTTCATGCATTCAGGATGAACGGGGATTCGGCACTTTGAGCAACCAAATTTCGTTCGACGCCCGCATTGTTTGCATCGAGCATTAGGCATCCCAGTTTCCTCCGTCCAATGCTGCATCCCATCGTATCGCACGTCGTCCCCAGAGGCAGTGTTAGGCGCTACCGCTGCAAGAGCGCGGCCAGGATGAGGAGGTGTTCCATGAGATTCAATGAGAAATGTGGCCACGGCTCTGCAATACGCCAAAAAGTCGCCATGCCATCCTGACTGTTTCAAGCAGATGTAGCCATTTGACAAACACGTTTTGAGGAACCAGTTGAAGAATGGCCACCACCATTTCTTAGATCTGACCGGGATGTGATACATATTCAGATACGTATCGGCAAGGTCCGCGCCGCCCATCCTTGCATTGTACTGTGCGATGGCTCTCGGCATGAGGACGTCAATGTAGTCTCGAGCAGTTTTTGAATACCTTTTCACAGCTTTTACTGGTTCCATTCCGTGGCAATTGCTGGCAATCGTAACAATGTTGTTATCGTGCCAGCGGATGATCTCAAGCTCATTTGCAGCGATCCTTTCGGCTGTGCCTCTGTTACCCTTCTTTATATCACTCTTAGAGGTTAGCGGGACACCATGACACATATTCTGACGCAAGGTGCCTGTGCCACCGATTTCACGCCGTGACAACTCCTTGAGTAGCGAGACCGATGTAAACAAGTTGTCAAAATAACAATAAGTGTTCTTAGGAACATTCGCGTAATCTATTAGACCTAGGACCACATCACCACCCAGTCCAATCCCGGATTTTTGCAACCTTGTAGAAGCACCACAATACGGCTCGGCATGGTACAGGTAGCCATCGGATCCACACAAACTCCAGTTTTTGAAACCGTACCGTATTGGCTTATTTGCAATAAACTGCTTCGCTGAATGGCTTCCATAATATTTTAGCATCTGTTCGTCGATGCTGCAAAACCGGGTAATCGCACGCTTCTTGAAATTATTGTTGGCGATGTCAAAAATTGGCCGAACCTTGTACATTTTGTCATCTTGTGTCATTTCCAAGTTGTTTGAAAAATGCAAGCATCTATGGACTTTTTCAAAATCATCGCGCCTCATGTGGTTCGAAACGAACGGCACGTGAGTGTCGCACGCCTGCTCCCAATATAGTCGCCGCCTGGGAAGACGATGGTACCCACTGTATATCAGAATGCCAACGTATGTGAAAAACTCTTCCATCGTAACCGTTTGACCGTATCCCCGCTGTTCAGCATATATATTTGACTCCCGGACAGCAAGGTTTGCGAATTCGTAGCTGAAAAATTCTTGAAACGAAGTAATTGGCGATGCCAAATCCAAGCCTCCAAGGAGGTCATTTTCCTCCCGCAGCGGTACTTGGCTGCTCGCTGCCTTGTTGTCCCAGTTGTATTCAGATGGTTTGTATTTTTTAACGGGAGCGGGAATCGCGTCACCATGGATTCCCGCCTTGGCCTCTGCTTGATGGTGAGATGCCTCCGATCTGAGCACTCGGCGTGGCAAGTGTTCAATGGAGCCCTGAACTTCATAATCCGACAAGTCGCTATCTTGGTCCGATACAGCATCGGGACGCTCTGTTGGTGGACAGAAGCCAATGTTTATTTGTTCAATGTCTGAATCGCACTCGATGTCGCTGTCTTCTAATACCATGTGAAGTACTTCGTCGGCAGTGTACGTCTTTGAACTGAAGCAAACAACAAAACATCATAAACTCATGTACATATATATTGTAGACGGAACTTTCCGATCTTACCAGCAAAATATAACGAATACAGGTATATAATTTTATCAAACTATTTCTGTTCTTACTGAAAAGACGTTGCAGTAAAATAATCATGTTGTTGAAGTGATTTTAAACTCTAAAAACACGATCGTTGCATGAAATTGTCGGTATTATTGGTTATCCATAGATCGTACATGTAATGCTGTATATGCCGAGTGGCAGGAAATCCTGCCACTCAAATATGTCTAGGTGTACCTGCTCCATGGATGTTTCACGTTTAGCACCGGGTAAACGATATTCAAGCATGATATCATAGCAGTGTAATTACATATAAATATAGGGCCCCTGATTGAACGCTGGCCAGACATGCTTCTATAAACTAACCTTGCCATAACTCGTGATTCTGACGAAGGAATGGCGACAAAACAATCCGGTTTGAAAAGATCGAAACACTTGTTATTTTATCAAACTGTAATGTAATCGGTAGATAAGTACTGATGAAATAAAAGAAATTTATATTCAGCGAAGTTTAAAGCAGTAGTCATGCAACCGGGTCCCAAACCTATAGTGGCAGGAAAAGCTGCCAACCGTCACTAATGGGTTAACAAAAATTTCCAATTTTTATATCTGCATAATTTTTCATGGTTATGGGTTCAGATCTACCTTGCCATACTGACGTTCAGTATGTCGTAAATATAACACCTACGGATAGACGCTGCCAATTCCAGCCACCTCTAAATAAGATAGTCATGTTCTACACACTTGTTCGTTTTCCGCATTAAGACGTCTGCAAGTCAATAGCGATTTATAAAGCTACCAAACCTACAAACCTTGGATACTTAGCTTGGATTCAGCTAGACATGTAGATAATTTTATGTTTGCCGTATTTTGATTTTATTCAGATTACCTTTATTTTATGGATAATGTATCGCTATACATGATTGATACTTGGACGAATATTAGACAGTTATACATTAAGTAGCCTTTTCGATATTATATTTGACATCATAATAAGCCTTTTAACCTTATTTGTCTTTCACCTATACTTTTAAAAATAAATCGACAACAACGACAGATTTGAATCGGATTGCTTACGGAATAAGACAGATTTGGATATTAATATTATTACGGCAGCAAACAACAAACCGGCCATCAACGATAGACATTTCCTCATTGCACAGTATTCGAGCTAGTTCCCAGCCTGCACCGATAGTGGTGTCTTTCATTAGAAAAATAACAGCTACGCAACTAATACGAAATGCTTTCCTTCTAAAACAACTAAGTATGGAGAGACGTAACAATCATAAAAACTATCGGCATCAGTGGTCAGCATGAACTTCGCAAACAGAAAATTATCGGCCACTTACAGACGTGTAAGAAATATTTGGCTACATACGGCGTCATGGTGAAAGTTCTAGAAAGTAAGGAAGTATTTCAACATGAAAATAACTGCTTTGTAGTAGGAAAATTCTCTAACGGATGGGGCATCGTTCGTACCATTTGCCTAAATTTCGCTTTACCGAATATCGTGTTAAATTTGCGATATTATTTCATAGATATTTACAGCGATAACATAATTAATCTGGTATAATATCGATTACATGATTTCTGTATTTACTCTTATTTTAGGCCCCATTGATACCAAACAACTAACCTTTGGTCGTACCGACTCTAGTTTTTCATGTTTTTTGGTCCATATCAGGGCATACTTTGGTCATAGTTATATAACTCTTGGGGTACCCATAAAACTGTTTGCGATATTTTATGGGTTTAATTCAACATAAATTATGGTCTTTCGCTATATATTGGTAGAAGTACTTTAATATTTGGCTTGGGTGTTTAACTCCAGATATGGTCACTTGGCTGATATGGTTCATACTACTTGGGTGTATAGTTCGTGGCTTTGAAAGTTCATAACGACTATTGAATTTGTTTCCCACATTTTTAGTACTGTCAAATGATTGCTGGCAGTATCTACGATTTGTCAAATGATTACTGGCAGTTTATCTACGATTTGTCAAATGATTACTGGCAGTATCTACGATTTACTTGTTTAGTTCAATGTAACACTTCAGTTCCTGGTGTAGCGTTTTCTGCATGCCAACGTAATACTAAATTACTACGCACCTTCCACAACCGAGAATAATAGATATTTTCGATAAAGCCGTGCCAGTATAAATAATTGGTGTAAACCTTTTGTTTTTCAATGAACTAATTTTTTAGCACGTTTTAACATTGATATTTGTAACTGTTTAAGCAATTCGTTTGAAACTCCATTTGCAAGATTACTCACGGTAATTTTTACTATACTTCGCCTTTATATGTGAATTACGACACCCGAAAATATATTCGTTTGAAACTACAGGTATAATTTACGGTTACTTTTTAATACACTTCCCATTTATGTTTTGATTGTGGTGCCCGAAATCGGATTTTTATATCGGTTGATGGAGAATAACATGGGTTAATTATGTTTTTTTTTGTGTTTTTCTCACTCAGTTTGGCAATTCTTGGGTATTCGTTTGGTAATATCTCCAATCTGATGGGGTCTAACTACAGCGAGACCGATAACACCGATAACTGTAATATTACATGATTAATTTTTCCAAAAAATGGTATTCTTGCATCAACTAGTTAGAAGGGTACCTATTTCTATTTCTTATGTTAGAGCGCGATTGTTACTATTATAATATCTTACCCTAGTGTTATTGCAATTATTGTTCTTTTATATACTTTTAGAATTATAGGCGAAAGCACTCAACTCATGTTATGTATTTTCTCACGACTTATATAATCTTATCTATCGACCTGCTACTTAGTATTATTTCACCCCTATATTAGCTTCCCATAATTTAGATTTATTTAAACAACTTTATTTAAACAACCTCTCACTGCTATCTAGCTTTCGGAAAACACCTCAATCTCCTCAATTCCGTCGATGCGCTACAATTGAATTTTGTTAGAATTGGGGATTTTCATCAGACTTTACAATATTATACTGACCGACCGAGTATATAAAGTACTTCGATACCATTATAGGGCTATAACCTAATATCCAAGTTTGGTTAAGTATTCCCATGTTCTAATTAATTTTTTAAGTCTAAATACTCTATTCCATTAGTTTTACGTCTTATTTTGGCTCCTCATAAAAACTTGCAGCGATTACTTTTAAACCCACCCAAATAGAACTAAAGTAATAATTACCCGTAATGTTACCTAGTTTGGTGCTTTCCCCTCTATTTATAATGCACTTTTATCGTTTTGTAATTGTATTACAGTGTGGATAAGGCACTTTAAAAAAGTAAAACAATTGAAGAATAGAAATAAAAATAAAATAGGCATATGTATTTGGAGTATTTCGCTATAGCATTTTGATTGCGATGGAAATGTCTTTCGATTTGCATATGTGAAAATATAATTATAAAAAAGTGCCACAAAAAACAAAAAAACTGGGCATGGTGATAGCTTCCAGATATAAAAGATCTCGCTATATCAAGGCACCCGGGGATACAGGTTCTCAGAAGGTTGATAAATTGATTTTCTGTATACTCATTTATCCTATAAAATTTAAAAAATTTAAAATTTTAGTGTCTAATTATTAAACATTGAATTTTTCAAAAATTTAATCGCTGTCTCTCATTAAATTTGACTTATAAAATTTCAATACCGTTTGTTCATTTCAATTTTGCTCTAAAGTAACTGTTTAAACATATACAATCATATAAATTCCAGTATTAGCATTCCGAGTGAGGAAATAGCTGTATGCGACAAAACAATTTTTACAATTTTAAACCCGTCAACCTATAACTAACATCTCCGACTTTGGACTAAACAATCACTTTCAAATATACTGTTCATGTCAGTACCAGACTTGTGTTTCTCAAGAACTTCTGGGATAACATGACAGTACTGTGACAAAATTACACGCTATCAGCTCATCGCTTACATGCATAGTGGCATCCGTCATTTATCTACATGCGGTGCTAGCTGTTTACTGCGGGATAACAGTTCAGTTGGTTTTGCCGCTTGTATGTAATATGACATTGTCCCTTTTATACCGCTGGACCGAACGTTTCGCAATTAGCATCCTTCTAATACCCATTAAGCTGTTCAGTTTGAGTACACGTCAATGGGATAACATTTTATAATCTTGACCCACAGACAGTTCGTATAACAAATTTAAAATCTTGACCCATTAAATTTTCGGTTCCGGTCGATACGCATAGAAGTGTACGATTTCGTATCAACATAATTTCTAAAATTCTATATATATGGTCAGCGACATGATTTCATAATACGGTTATTCCTACATTATAATACTTGTTGCGAATATTGGGTTAAAACAATTAATTATCACACAACGTACTGCTACATCACAGCTTGCATTGGTATTATGTATCATTATGCAAAGCAGATCGAAATTTCGGATCGTTGTATTTATATAAATATTTTAGCGTTGTATCATCAAACGTATCGATTTTTCGCAATAATTTTTCTCAATTATTGACAATTCAGAGTTTGAAGGTTTCAACGAGCTCACCGACGACGCTACTAACAATATAGATATTAATCCTAATATTATTACAGGTACCCATTTAGGATTCACTATCACAAATATATCTTTAAGCTATCTTAAATTAATCTACTGCTGCATGAGACACTGGATACATCCCTAACAATCATAAAGTTGCAACGGGGGTAGTGGCAGATCGTGCGATTTCCATGAAAGTGCTGTTGATGTCGGGCAAATGGTTGGGACGGACAGTGTTAACGGCGACGATATTGAATTATTGATTACGGAATCAAGCGGTCATTATTATTTATCTAAATGCAATGCATTTAAAAATAAAAATCATATATAGAAAACTATTAGTAGAATTAAGAACAGCTTAGGCTTGCTTCTTAGTTTAATACCACGACTACTGATTGCGGTCAATTAATTGCTATATTTAAGTTTTTTTAGATAAGAAATACTGGGCGCATGGGTCCAAAACTAATATCTTCGATTCCTCCCATCTCAGCATGATCGAGAAAAAAATTTTTCAATTTTTGTGCTCAAGGCCTCCCATGGTAAATAGGGCCGAAAAATCTAAAAACGTTCTGAGAGGGTCAATTTGGCGCCGTTGAACTCAGCATGTCCCGCTGAGTACGAATATACAAAATTTTTGCCAGTAGTCAGGTTTCCCAAAGATTGGGCAACTCCCCAAAACAAAACAGCGTCGAAATTCCAAGCTACTCAAGTTAGCACTGCCTCTGGATCTAATCGTGGCCGACACCACTCAAGTTTTGGGCCCCTCGGGACAGAGCACCTTGGCGCGAGAAATTTTTCACAGTGGCACATAGAAATAGCATGAGATTGCTGCATACATATCCATCGTCTATTATGAATAATTCACTGACCCACTGGAAGACGCGATATTTTCAACAGTTATCTTGCTTGCAAAGTACTGTTTGCACATGGATGTGAACACATAAAACCATTTTAAATCTTGGTTATTAAACCACGCAGTAAATATCAAACTATGTTAGTAAATGGCTAACACTCGTTAGTAACGCAATAATTTTTATAAACTGAAATGAACTAACAATTTTGGATAAAATATATCCACCGGATACATCCGTCCTTTCACGCTCAAGATTGTCGCTGTGTCCTTGCTGAAACAGTTATGTTGTAATAAACTTATAGTCCAAGGCGGCAAAAATTATTCATACTAGAAATTAAAAATCTATAAAAAGGAAAGACAGCGACACTCTCAACTTAAATCCGAAACATTAATTATTATAGCCATTACATCAAAGTATGTCTTAACTCATTTCCAGATATTTCTACAAAGCAGACGGAAATCCACACATAACCACAATGACAGTTTTCGAAGACAGAGCTTCAAAATTTTAGCCACCGTCTGGCAACATCAACGACACTTTAAGACCTAGACTACTCAAAGAATTATTAATGTTCCTGGATATGTGAATCGCGTTGCCATGGTTTTACAACATGGTATGCCGTTACTTGTACCCCAATAAAATGATGCATCTTTCAGCATTCGTTTTGCTCATAGTTTAAGTATAAATAGGCGAAATTTTAGGTAATAGCAGTAATAGTGACATAACCGGTTTTAAGACGATCGTTTTCAACCTCGTCCCAAAATACCGCGAAGGGAAGGAATACCAAGGCTCTACATGGGGAATTACACAGTCAAGATTTGCTTGGTTTAACAATAGCAGGGAGCTCGAGGGGCCCCTCAGTGGAAGGTAAATAGATTTAGAAGCCTGTTCCAGTGGCTCATAACAGAAACACAAATTCTAAATTATTTAGTTCACATTATAAGAAATAATAAGCAATATTTAATCAAATAATATTTATTACAATATATAGCAAAAATGTTTGAACTGCTAGCTCAGTAAACTACACTTTGGATTTTAATTACCAGAACCAAGAGTGCATTAGGGAAGAGTATGACACTTCCCCGCACTCATATTATGTTAGCCCGTGTTTGATGTCGCGAGCGTTTTCGGCCTGACCCCCCCCACCTAGTTTCTGGGGTCGAGATGATCCGTCCCCCCAGTTTCTGGGGGGGGGTAGCTCGGACTCCCCGCAGTTTTTGAGCAGCTGCCTATAAACCGACCCCCAGTTTTGTTTTTTATTGGGGGGAGGGTTTGGTCCGGACCGACCCCCCAAAAAAACTTGGGGGGGCGGGGCGGGCATCACGCCCCCTCCCCACAAACTGGGGGGTCAGGCCGAAAACGCCCGCGACATCAAACACGGGCTAACATATGAGTGTAGGGAAGTGTCCTACTCTTCCCTAATGCACTCTTGCCAGAAAACATGTCGTGTAGCAGCGTTAATACAGTTAATCTAACTATAATATGTTTTTAATCTGACAATAATTAAAAACGAACCTATTGTCATTCGATCTATTACGATTAAAGTAATCACGAAACATCTGAAATTAAGACCACTCTTATAAATATATCGAACAACGTTCCATCAAATAAGCCTAGAACCGTAAAGATCACCAAGATGTAAATTAGTAAACACTGAATACCCTATGTGTATTGAAAGTTTATTACAAATGTTATTACCGACTAGACTACGCGTACAATGCATCACTGTTTCCGAAAATATAATCACTGTTGTCGATTATTTTGCACGTGGAACATGGCTTACCGGTCTCACTATAAAAAACCACCAATATTGCATTCGATAGATTAATTTGCCTTACATGTCCGGCCAATAAACAATGTTTTGTAAGAGCAATGAATCCTAGAGTGCTCTATTATATAGATCAGATCGGCCTGTCTAGTTTGTTATGAAACGTCAAGTATGCAATAACATGTCATAAAGCACATTATTATACAAAAATTTGTAAGTTCCTCTAAGGAGCATACCGTCTAAAAATTGAAAACGCCGCTGTACAGTAAGCGCCAGAAATGACCGTTTTATTTCGAGCGAGCGGACTGCGAGCAAGTGGCTCACTCGAGATTTCGAAAACATTTAAATTAATAATAAATTCTATTTTTAGATCAAATTTATTTCGAGCGAGTCACGAGCGAATCGCGAGAGAGCGACAGTGATTTTTGGCGGGTACTTTACAAATATATGTAGTTAATGGCTGGAATTAACTACTACGTAAATGCAACCCGGTTGCATAGCGATTTCGCAGAGTTCATGTAAAATCATCAACAGTCTTGATATTATTAATTACTCCCTAAATAATGTTATGTGTAATGTCAACAGCCGAAATTAATAAAATTGAGTGAATTTATTTAAACATTAATGAATTTAAACGAAACCACATGGTACAGAAATCTTACAGCACAGATTTCTTTATACGTCAGTAAACTTAAGGTGACTCCGAGAACCATCCTATTTTGTAATTACCGATATCGAAACGCAAATCCTTGTTACGGAAAAACGGCTGAATTTGATTTGGTTTTTCGGGTAACCGAAATTCGGCCAAAATCAAAAATACAAGTACCAGAAATTATACCTTGTATTCGAACTGAATTGCGGCGATTTCAATTTACAGGAATCCGGTTTTCTAATGTATATCAGATAAATTTGAATTGTTCAGTGTTCGCGATCATATCTAATACAAAAGTGACGCCACAGGCAAATCAATCCTATAGTTAAGCTCTTCGTGTTCGCGAACAAAGCCAGTTTAACTCAAACTCGATTAATTATCGTTCTCAAAAATTTGGATAGTTTTGCTTGAATTTTCGCGAACACAAAATGGTTAGATTTAAATCACGAATACTGTGTTCTCGTACAGTTTTGCGTAGAATTTCAATTAACCAAAACAAGTTCCTTAACATTTTTTATGCAAAATTACAAAATAAGTTAGTTGGTGGGGTCGCCATAGGTTCACTCGCGTTTTATGATCTTACAAAGCTACAACTCTCGCCAACAACTCCATTTTTGTAACAAACCCCACATTAGTCTTTCTACATTATAAAAACGAATGTGATTTGAAATTCGCAGAATAGTGGGCATTTCGCCAACTGTTCAGATCCGGACATCACAAACGTCTAAGGACAAAGGGCACAACCCTTGTTACACTACAGCTGAGTATGATGTGGCACTGCCACATATATCAAAATGTTGATTATTTACGGTGGATTGAAAAACAGGGAAACTTGATGAAGGGTAATCGTTCAAGTACTAGTTTCATAAGTTTTTCTTGAATACATAAATTTTTCGTGCTGTAAGTGCACTTTGCCACTGCAATATCCTTTCCATACAATACTAATCATGATATCATTCCTGCCGAACCACAGAATACAGTGCTAAGTTGAAAAAACAGAACATTTTTTGCATCCACGACATGACACCAATACTATGAAGCAAAGTACAATCTTACAAACCTAATTATTTACCCTGAGGAATTTTTCTTGCATAACAAATCTCAAAATTTTATTACTAGCAAAGCATTTTTCACAAACGTTTCACACAACCAATTAGTCACGCTTTATACTACATTACACTCTCCAAAAACATTTTTGTCAGTGGTTTCTCTTTCCATGCCCATAAAGAACATATCCTTACTGTGTAATTAATACTAGAGAATTAGCTGCTGACAGTCTTGATTAATATTACTTTCTTGACACGAGTTAAAATGTATAAGACATTCTGCACCTGACCACGATATAACACTTCTACAATAATTCAATATTTCATTGAGAATAGCTTTAAATTTAAAACGGATCGAGTGAATTTGATTGCAAAAGTCACGAGAATGTGCTCTTTAGTTGAACGCGAACAGCTAAGACCTAATCTTCCCGATGAAAATGGCAAAAAACAGGTTTTTAATAGTTCTTTGCCAAATCTGGTAGGTAACACGGGTACCATTTTTCACAGTTTATATCTCCTGAAACTGGTTTCGAACAGAAAAATATGGAATTAGCTCTTCCAGATCTACAGCTTTGCTGACTACGACTTTTTTGTGGGGCCATTGCCTGGGCCATTGTGGGCCAGAATATGGTTAATCGACCCTTTGCTAGAAATCCGATTTTCAAAATTTAGCCATGTTATTGCTTGTTTTTAACTTAAAGTGTCTGTGATCTTTAGCTGAAGTGCATATTAGGTTAACAAGCACACTGGATACGACAGTTTTGCTATCTAGAGTCCAACTTGACTATACTATACATTTTCTTGGAGTATAAAGAGTTTTCTGGTCTATCAGCCCGATTTCCGAACTACAGTGCGTTTTCATTTGTCTGATTATATATATTGCGTGCAGTGCATCAATAATAGTCTATGTATACGTATTTCTTAAGGCTGAACACTATTTGTTTATTTAGTGTTAACGATGCATATTTCATGATTTTTCATGGGTTCTCAATGGGCTTACGGTCAATGAACCAGATTTCCAGAATATAGATCTCTGCAGTTGTTTGGTTACATAATTACATACAAGAATTGTTTATATAGGTTTTACGCTAGGTTGAATACGATGGCGTTGCTATCTAGAGTCCAGCTCGAGCATCTCATGGCTTTTCAGACGTTTTCATTGAATTTACGGTCAATGAACCCGATTTCCAGAAAATAGTCGGTCTCAGTTTAGTACATGGCATCAAAAATAGCCTATATAAAGGTTTTACAGTATGCTGAATACAACGATTTGGTTATCTAGAGTCTAGCGTGCATATTTCATGGATTTTCAATGGTTTTAGAGTCAATGAGCTCGATTTCCAGAATATAGTCTGTCTTCAGTTGTTTGGTTAATATAGTCTGTCTTCAGTTGTTTGGTTACGTATTGCGTGCAGGTCACCAAGAATTGTCTATACAGGTTTTGCTGGTAGGCTGAATACGAGGGTTTGGTTACATAGATACCAGCAGAAATACTTAATGTGTTGTCAGTGGTTTTCGACTGGGTCATTTCACGCTACGATGTCCTTTTGATCGGGGGTGGGTAAAAGTGGATGTTTTGGTCTGTAGCACAGAAACGTGCAGGGAACTTGCAAAAATGTTATTTACGCTAGGAAGCCTCATTACTTAGCTATTTTAAACAACAAAAAGTTTTTGGCCTCACCCCCACCATAAGGGCTAGACATCCACATAGGTTCAATCTTGGGTTCGGGTCGGTGGCCAGTGGTTTAAGAGTTTTAATGGGTTCAGGGTTCAAGAGGTTATACAATGGCATATTCATCAAACAAAGCCTATTACAGGTGACTAAACAATATAACTTAAAAATGAAACCGTTTCACTCTCGCTTGCGAGTTACTAGTTTGGCTAATATTAAGGCATACAAAATTTTAGTAACATTCCGGGTTGTCGCAAGGCTTGTCTCAACATATGGTGACATGTTCAAATTATCATATCAATAGTACAAAGCATGCGGACTGCAGCAAACAGAAAACATCATTGTATTATTTTCTAATGCTAGCTAGCTGCTGCCGAATGCTTGGTCAAATTTTCTCGTAAAACAACTTCCATGCCATGAAAATTTATAGTCTTTTTCATTATGACGTAAAACAGAGTTCGTAAATATATGACATTTGAGCATCATAAGCATCAAGCATTTGATTCATTCAATGTTCAGAACCTCTGTTTAAAGTGTTCTTCCGTTAAACACATACCTCTGCGTTCACAGTTGCAGACGCTATCACGACACGGAGGTCGGTTCGTTTTTCAATGATCTATAAGAGTTACAAATAATCTCTGTTAAACGGTAAAATACGCAACATTACTTAATTAATTCAGATTAAATCGGCATAACGATTAGGCGCTAATAATTATATATAGCAAGCGATGGTGAAACGGAGCTAGCGCAGTTTCATCGAGTTGTTATATTAGTATGTGTAGCCACCTGTAACCGTAGCCACCGGTTTGTTCTTGATGTATATATGTCACTGCAAAATATCTGTAATCTCAAAGCCACAAAACCTATAACATTCTTGATGCCCTGTGTGCAACACATAGCCAGACTAATAAGAAGGAATACATTTTTGTACAGGATGACCCTGAACCCCTTAAAACTTTTGAAAATCATGAAATATTCGTGATCGGCTCTACATAACCAAACCATCCCAGCCTGTCCACAAGTGTTCGAAACGTGAGGAAAAGAAACTTCGGGGGCACCTATGTTCATTCTCGGTGGAAATTTCAAAGTGGGGGCAGAAATTTTGCTTAAAATACTAAATATTCCCATATTTAAATGTTATTTTAGTGCCGTAAATGTGTTTTCAAGACGATTTTCCACACGATGTTTTAGCGTTATAAATAGGGGTAATTAATGTTTAAAAGCAATTTGGAAACAAAACATAAATTTTCAAACATAAAAAATTTTGGATTTAGTTGCACATGGGGATTTCGGCCGAGTGGAAAGGCACGCGCAACGGGATTTGAAAAGTGGTGGGTTTCCCCCTACCCTACTGTGGACAGACCAGCCATAGTATTCAGCATTACCATTTTAAACACATTCGTTTCAAGTCACAAAAGCCGAAATTTGAAAAACCATATTTCCAGAAGGCCAACGAACCTTATCCGGGCCCACAGCGGCATAGGGAGTGGTCTTACAAAAAAGTACTGTTCGGTAATTTTGTAGATGTCGATAAACTGATCCAGGTCTTCGGTGAGAAGGCAGTGTCACGACATATGGCTGCGAAACACTGATACACGCTTGACGAGATTTCGCAAAAAACCCGTAAAGTTTTTTACCATTTTGACATATATAGTCAGAGCTCTTACAGTTCAACCAAAGGACATTTCGTAATCGCTTTTGCTATTGAACAAAAAATTTGTCGGAATCCATCCACTCAAAGATGAGTTATGAGTGGCACCGACGAGCAAAAAAAGAATTTACACGATCTTTTCCCGTAGCGGTCGCATTGAAAACTCCGTTTGCTCTATTTCACCTAAAATAATTCAAAACCACACAGGTTTTAAAGAATTAGAATTAAATATTATTTACTGGTACACAAAGTTGATTAACACCATGTAAAGAAATCTATACACAAAACATCATGTTGGGGTAAAGAAATTCCAGTATACTTACAATCTAGTGTATCGAACTTGGACCGAAACCGATAACCGGTGGTGACGAAAAATAACAGTTCAAAGGTTTTTCCAAGACTATTTACAAAACGCATTATCGCAACACACAAACTTAAATTTTTTTAAAAATATTACGACAAAATTGGCATCGTGTGGTAAGCTAAATATGCTTGAGATGTTACCAAGTATGTAGTTCTAGTCATTAATACGTTCCGTGTTATTATAGTCACTTTTGTAATCAATTTAACGCCTTACAGTTACAATCATAATTATGCGCTCAAAAATCATACAAGAGTTTCGTTCTAAAATTATGATATCGTTCAATTTCTTGCAGTTAATTCTTATTGAACCTGTATGTTCATTAACGACTCTCAACAGTATGTTAGTGGTATTAGGTATCAATATTTTCAAAATTATACTAATAAGGCAACATTTTGATTATATTATTATAAGAATGTTTATTTCCTATTAGGCGGTATATAAATATTACTCAAATAACTTATTATGTGCAATAGGAGATACCAATTCAAAATAAATCTTGTCACCTTTCCAGGCGTACCCTTACATTGTTGTATCGTATTGGATTTTTTATGTTCAATCTAGATAGCGTGATATTTTAGTTAAAAATCGCACATATCTAAAGTAGCCAGACGCTGTAAAAACACGGCGTACTGGAAGTAAGATAACACGATAAACGTATTTTCATTACTAAACCTGATTTTTTTGCAATTTAAAATTCTATACCCATACTGTAAAATACGACATATATTCAACGTATAAAAATTCGTTTAGGGTTATAATATTAGAAAAGGGCTAAACCAAGAAGACTATAAAATATTAATCAGCCTGCCGAATAGGGTTTTTTTTCAAAACTTGAAATTTGTTTTTGGTCTAGACCTTAAACGCTGCGTCCAGACTTACAATTTTTGGCTTGAGAATTTCACGAACTTTTACACAATAAAAAACGTGATTACCAGGGAATAACCGGAACCAGCTACCGGCACTGTCCTTTTAAACCATTCCAGAACCGGAAACTTATCTTCAAAACTCAGAGTACAACAGATTAAAGAAGAAATCAAGGTACAGTGGATTTAAAATGTAATAAAATGACGTTTACGTTAAAATTAATGTATTTCTATGACAGTATTGCCTTTCTGTAATTTTGATGAGACTGAGGAAGCTAATAACGTTTATTTATCTATCTATCGGTATGTTGTTTTGTGGGCACTCAGAGCAATAAAATGCGTTACACTATACGGAATTGTGTAATTTGCGTCAAACTGAATGTGCTTCTAACGCATAGCGCGTATACTAAAAACTGTCCCCCTATTTCCAACCACACCCTCTTTACTGGACATACGTTTGTTACATGTTATTCCTTAGGAAGCTTGAAATAATTATGGGTTTATATATCTCTCAAAGAACGTATACAATAATTTTTTGGTCAGAGGTCAGAAGGCTAGCATTGGTTAAGCAGCACCCCTCAGCTATAGGTAATGATGATGACTTCCCGATCAAAATAATAATATAAATGCGACAAACTGTGATACTGCTCACAGTTTCAGTAACTACAGTTCATTACCAACAATGCAGTTCCTGGCTGTGTTGCGCATTATGTTACTATACTCCAAGGTAGACTGATTTACAAAGTTTACAAGTGCACTGGCTGCTGGTGCTTGATGCAATTTATGTTAGCCAAGCTTACAGCTAATTACTTGTAAATAAATAAACCTTACTCTCTTACTGAGTTGAACCGATTTAAATCTAAGGCACACCGCAAAATAGCTGCTACAAGCATCGACTTGGTTTGGTTTTGTTAACAAACTCCTGCAAGGTCAAGATAAAATCCCTATTGGCATTATGTGGTGTACTTGTGTTTCACAGATGCACGAACGGCTGAAAGTCTGCACTTTGTAATAGAACTTATTAGCAAACCCTGTGTCTCGGAAGCCGAAACTACTCTGGGTTCAGCAAAAATTTTTTAGGTCCATGTAAAAATATTTGGGTCCAGACCCACCTGTGGGCCCAAAAACACCTTGCTGCCGAAATGTCGTAACACATAATTTTCAAAAAATCTATTCTGACAATTTTAAAGATAAAAGTGCAATTTCTTTTATCTTGATGCAATGAAACTTTGCGCAGCTCGCCTCGAATCAACTTTTTGCATCCTACATTACAACGAAAAGCACCCAAACTAACCAAAAAAGTACGGTATTCGGATTTGAGTAGAAGAAAGTGTTTTCACTCTCATTAACACGCAAAAAATTTATTTGAACTTAATACTCAGAAATCGAGTTTTTGTTAATTAGCATAATAGCATTTTACTAAATCCCAAAAATAATCCAGAAATCAAAAAAATGTGTGAGCCTCAAATAAATTCAATATCCAGCCCACTAATGAAGAAATTTGGCCCATAAACTAATGGTTGAGACAAGATAGCTCGACAAGTTTAGACGAATTTCGAAACTATGAAGCGTCGAAGTTTACTGACTTAAGAAGCATCGAACGATACACCAGTTGCAACAAGCTACAGGAAAACCGTAGACGTCATACTACGTGGTGGAATATAAAAATCCAACGAATAATTTTCAAAAAAGAATTTTTCGGGTGTATTCGAAAACCCATATAGGGACGGTTCAACTCCTTGATATGAGTCAACACCAATCCACATCCCGGATAACCAGGATCCAAAAACTAGGTCTTAAGACACTCATTAGAGCGCCATCATAATAGTGTTCTCCCGGTAACGCCCGAAACCCGAGGTTTGTTGCTCCTCTTCAAGATGTCACAATATATTAGTGCGCATGAAAATAGATGTTTGTTCACTTTGCCTTAATCCCACATTTTTGCCATAATTCTCAATAATACGTTTTTCTACCTTCATCATACTTACTGAGAAGACTAAAATTTGAGCATTCTTGATCAACGTTTTTAAAATGAATCACGACATGCCACCACGTTATGTGTTGCCACTCGACTAATCGTATGTGTAATCTGTCTAAGCCTACGCTTAGCGTGACATCATAGTTAAACTTTAAATCCGTTATAGGGTGTGAAAACTTGACGTTATCCCCGACATCAATTTTGTCGTATTAATTGCGAGCATCAGACTGGCACAGTATCAAGTATAAAACACACAAACCGTACATTATGTAATAGCCCAAGTGCCACGTCGGTTTGCAAGCTACGTTCATGTGCTTCATCTATCATTATGACACTAAAACCGAAAAAATCACCATAATTATTACAAAAACGTGTTTAAACTAATGCAAAAAATGCTGTAGCCACAATAATATTTTACAAACTCAATTTTTGGCAAACTATGAATGATTTTAGCTAGATGCATCGTTATAAACTGGCTGACAAAATTCAACGGTTCCCCGGATCGAAATGGGGCAACTGCAACGGATCCATTGGGTTGCAGCCCACTGTTTTGTCAGACAGCGCAAAATTTTGTGATGTTCGCAATATTTCTCATGTTCGCAATTTCTCATATTCCAACGCAAAATCACTAACAAACAAATACAACCATGAGCCAGTAATTGTAGAGATATCGTCCTTCGGATGCACTACATGATGGACAGGGTCGCAATGTGCTGCATAGCACCCCCTCTTCTTTCAGCGTCCTAGAACCAACAATACCTGGGGGTGAGAATTTCGGTTTTCCCAGATCAAACTAAGGAACACCAAACTGAATTTGTCGACTGAAGATCGCGGAAATCTTATACATAACTGATTCGCATAATATTTAATAATAATAATGAGTGGAACCCAACCATGAATATTAACAGTTTCAGTGTTTTAACCCCACAGGGCAAAAATTTAAGATTTTTATCTACTTTTGCCACGTAGAGGAAATAGTCTATTTATAACCGTGCCGAAATGTGGCTGAGGTATGGTGAGCTGAACTGGGGGAATCCAAAAAATACCTACGGGAGATTGAACTGCTCGGAACCTAGAGGCAAGCTGAAACAGCCCAAGGGGCCCTACCCATCCGTTTGAAACAAAGATTATAATTGTGTAGTAAAACTAAAAATGTACGTATATTTTTATTTTTCAGATTCTGTGTCTATTCTTAGAGAAAAATCTGTGCTATTGTTAGTGAATATAGAATCGAAGACATGTTTCAGATAAATTTGGAAGGTTGCATTATATGCAAGAGAAGAATTTCAAAGTTTGTTCGAACTTTATTCGGCATGATTTGTTGGAATTTTTAGCACGCTTTTTTAAAACTTGTTCGAGAGGTGTCCCAAGTTTATTGGAATCTTGTTTGTTGATAAAAATTTTGTTAGGATTTCTGCTCGCTCGAAACTCGACACTCAGTTCAGGCGTGAAGTGTAGTTGGTTCTCAGCTCAAGTTAGAGCTACAACCAAAAATGACAGCTTTTCAACTCTACATCAAAAGATGTCGAGCAAATGCCATACTCAGGACTGTAAAGCATTACCAATGATTACAAAATACCTCGTAGAACATAAAAAAATGTGAAAGAAAATTTACCAAATTGAAATCAGGCAATTATTTTGGATGTAACGTTACCGGTGGAACAACATAAATCGACTTAATAGCCAAACGCAAACGTAACTCAACCTGACATCGGCACGGTGAAAAACCAGTATGCAAATTAACTTCTCTATAAACCTCGAAACTGGAATTATTGTCCAAGACTACACACTTATTCACTCACAGGTCTTTAATAAAGTTGAAACGCGACAAATCAAACAAGAAGATTACATCTGGGTTCAAAATTGGCGCTGGTTTACAGTAACAAAACGCATAAATTTTCGATCTTGCTATTTTATTTTGTCATGATACTAAGTTGCGTTCTTCAAATTGCGTCTAAATTTTACAGTAAAAATATATTCTTAATGTAAACGAAAACATGTTTTGCCTTATATTTTAACAATATGTAGAATCCCACCAGAAAAGATAGAAAGCACCAAGCTCATCAGTATGGAATTAGCGAATACAAGTGGGAAAATACTAGTATAAAATTTTCAGAAAATGTTTGATTGGAAGTTATAACATAACGAATAACGAGCGCTAAATTTCGAAAACGGCATAAGTGTATTATCATGGGATAAACCCTGATGTCATGCTTCACAAAATATTAAAAAAATTACATAACGACAGTACGAAATACCGAAGTACATGAACACATCATTTTATCTAATAGAGGAGAAAATAATTACGACAAGGCAAAACGTAAATCGTAATAAAATTATTTAGCTTAATTATTCTCGGCCTATTCAGTCACGTATTTGTGGAATTGTGTCATTTTATTATGTAAAGATATAAACAAGTATTCAAAAGACAAATGAGTTTGAAAATACACGCAGACCGCATTACAGTGTGGACAACTTTAGTATCTAGTTCTTCCTTGTGACTGAGCTGTCAAGGTGTCAGCTGAATAGTCTGAAAGAAGCAAACGTGGCTTTTATATACTGGTAACCATTGAAAGATAATGTTGAGAAAGGTATAGACAAGCTTTATGATTTAAGCAACTGTTAGTGCTTAAGGTCATATGAATAGCTATAATTACATGATGATTATTGTACCAACCTGTATGCCATTAGCAATGGATCGGCCATGATTTCTCGCACCAGGATGCCATCGGTCATGAACTAAAACATAATCAAACTTCAATCGCTACCTTAATACTAGCAAACTGCCTATTATCAATAATGAAAAATTTTAGTGCCACAGTTACTGAATGCAGTTCGATATTTTAATCATAAATTTTGCTAGAGTGTAATGTACCCAATCATATAAATTATCGAAACGTGTACAGCTGCTATATTAAGCATCAAACTACAAAATAAGCCTAATATTAGTATATTGTTTGACTAGTTGAGGAGATATACCCACTTACAGAGCAGTCAGGTACTCACAGTATGTAAGTATATATAAAGGCCAACTTGCTCTACAAAAAAGAGACCAATAACACCCATATAGTTTTATCACAGAGATATTGCCGTGTTCGTGTATTTCAGGACTCATGGGACAATTAAAAACCTTTTGACCAAAATTCTACTTCCAGAAAGAGCCGCATAGCCATGCATTATTTACAGTAAAAGATGATACCTATAATTTGCCCTATAAAGAGTCCAAATTAATTTAGATATCTCTACACCGGTTGTCGAAATGCAATAAATAATGCGATTTTTCGGGCTCCTTGGCCACCTGACCTCTTCATGCCCGCTTTTTCAGAATGTAAGGATAGGACTTCGTGCCTAAATAAAGGTAAAATAGAGATTTCACTTTTTCAAATGAGCTATTTGAAGCTATTGCTATTGCTCCAATCAATCAGCTTGCAACAGTCGAGTTTATGCATGTCACGTTAATTAGACATTAAACATCTCAAAATTAGACAATGCAAAATTTCACCACTATCCGAATAGTAAGCATTCATCGAATTCTTCGCTTCGCTCATTTCACTCAATACACTCAGAATTCAATAATTTTTACAATCCATAAGAATATTTTCACTTCACAACGAGAATTAGTTTTACTAGCCTAAGTTGTAACTGCGTTTGCCGATTTATTTCATACTGTTTCACCGATAAAAAATGACATAAATTTGCAAATTTTCATTGTTCAACGTATATGTTTAAGCTGTGATCAGTAACACCAAACTCGCGATACTAAAAAGGCCGACCACGGTTCGCGTTCATTTGATTAATGCTGAGTGACGTGGTTTCGGTCTGGCCGAAATCAATTTAAAACATATTGAATTCTAATCGAGAAGTGATGTTAATTTCAAAAAGATTTCACAACTTCACTTCGTATTCGTATTTTTCGTTTTTGATTATGTTAGCTTTCGTTCATGACGGTTAACCCAATTACCTCTTTCACTGATATCGCCCCGCTGACAAGCTGAAACTTTCAAATGTGTATAATGTTGGCCACTTGAAAAAGCACAACTACAATCGAAATGCGACATAATTAATCTCACTGTCAGTACAGAACATAAATTGTTTCAGATGGTACCATATTTTCCGTGTACTGTGCTGTATCAATTAAAAGCACACATCCAAAAACTAGAGTTAATAACAGCACCTTCCAATATGATATACACAACCAAAATTGAAAGCATTACAGTCTGGATTGAATTCGGCTGAAATTTCAAAAGTGTCTTTCAAAGCTATTGGTCACGCAACTACGGTTAACAAAGACAGTGTGGCTACTCTGCCAATAGTGACTTTAATAAGGTTCCAGGTTAAGCTCCATGATTCACTTTTAAAGTCCCACATTAGCAACAATACACTGGTGGCACATTGGTAGTAACAGTATTATTTTAATAACATAACCAAATTCTCCTTGGAATTTACCTCATTTGATGCATGCCGAGAATACACACGTTAGTTTTTACAGTATTCGAAAAACATACAGACCCTTTCCAATCCTCAACATAGATAAAGTGGTAATATTTGACTGTTTTGGCGCCAAAACTAAGCGAATTGAGTCTTGTACCGTTTTGCACTCTTTATACCATATGTGTCGATGGGGTAGCGGTATAGGAGTTATCCAACAAGGGTCGGCTCCAAACCATGTTTACCCCCTCCCCCCGCAACGAAAAATTTTGGCATTGGAATTGAAATAGCAATGAAATTGGCAAAAATGTCGGCGGGGATCTAGCTCAATAATTTTGTGAACCTACCACTGCAGACAGTCTACCCCCCCTAAGTCGACAGACCTTCGACACCGAATTGTTTATAGCAGATCACAAATAGGTTTAATGAAATTAATGTGTTTAACGCGTACCCATAGAACCATGGATCGCAGAGCAAAATCAACACCAGCAATGAGTTTGCCATGCCCGAAAACCCTCAAGTTAAACTTTTAAGCCGCCAAGGACGTCAGACCAAATTTTCGAATTTTGGGTGGAGGAACCATGGGGTCACCATACTTCAAACTCCATAACTCTAGAACCGGAGCCTTAATCGAAAAACAAAAACGAGGCATCGGCATTTATTATTTTACTATCAAATAAAACTAACCAGAGGAAAAAATTCGAAGGTTATGATACACATAACCCTGCTTCCGTGAAGGTACTTAAATGGGGTAAAAACCCCTTTTTGACCTCTGACCCTGAACCATGGGGCGCCATACCCCCGTACGCATAGAACCACGAGTCATAGAACAGGCAATGAGTTTCCTATGCCGGAAAACCAACAGGTGAAACTTATCAGCTGCCCTAGACGTCAGAACAAATTTTCCAATTTTGGGTCGAAGAAACGTTGGGGCGCCATACCCCCTCACCTCAAACCCCATAAATGTAGAACTGGAGCCTTAATCGAAACACAAAAAAGGCATCGGCATTTGTTATCTTACTATGAAATTAAACCAACCAGAGAAAAAAATTCGAAAGTTGAGATAAAAATAACCTTGCTTCCGTGAACGGTACTAAAATCGTGTAAAATGAGGCCAAAAAATTCTACGTTGTGACCCTTGACCCCGAAACCAGAACACCTATCAAAAACGCCCTAGGATGTATACGAATCCTATGCCAGTTCGAATGAGCCCAAGATCACGAAAATCGGTTATGTCGTTAACGAGTCATGGCGGATCACACACACAGACGGAATTTAAAAGATTTCACCCCTGCAACACACAATCTCCACTACGTTTCACTACGTCCTGACAATGTGTCTCTATTTTTCGATATAATGCATCTGGAAAGAGTAGTAACCTAGAATGTTAGAGATACCAAATGGTCAAAATCAAAAAGTCTCCAATTCGTCTCGGTTTTGTGAGAACTTATAACCGAAAACATTTCAGCAGCGCAACCACAATTTTAGGTGCCTAACTACAATCGTGAAAATCATTATACGTCAAAATAAAAAATTTGCAAAAATCCATCAATTTGGTGAATTTAGCTATGCGTGATACAACGGATAAAAAAGAATTTGTAGCACATTGATTGAAAAAACTCCACTCTCTGCGTTTCAAAAAATACTGAAATATGAATAAACACATACTTTTATTTTTGTGCCTTCTTCTTGCACCATAGAATCAAAACGTACTATGTACCCAACCTCACTGCCAAGTAGAACTGAACGTTCTTCGGCTACACGTGAAGATAGCTAAACCCGAATTATTAGACTAAATACATTTTCAATCTAATTCCACATGTTAAATACAGAAGTCATAAGCACAGATGCAACGCAAAATTAGATACATAGAGCTCACAAAAGACTAAAAGCTGTCAATACCTTAAGTACACTCATAGTACTAAAGATAGTCCCATATCCGCAATTTCCATAATTATTCATTCATTTTAGATCTGCGCCACATATTATCTGGCCTCTCCTTTTGAGGGCTCCTAGATTTTCACAGCTAACCGAGAATTTAAGTGACTGCCAGAAGATGCTGCCGGGTGAAATTTTGGTATTGCTTGCGTATATTAATGTGACATCAAAACTAATCGTCCTAATAAAGAGCAGCGAGGAAGTACTGACGGCTGATTAAGCCAAAACAATATAATGTATTACATAGTTTTTATTTCGTTTATTTATAATACACCTAGTATCTGGCAAGACAGTGTAAAACGGAGGGAGCTTGGTTTCATCTATGTTATAATAATTATGCAACCACGTTTAACCGCGTTGTGTTTGATGTATACGCTACCTAAAATCTTAGGAATCCCTGAAACCTTATGATGCTGGTCTGATAGTAAGTAAGGAATACCAACAACTATTCTTTATGGCACAAATCCTTATTGGGAGCGCAGAAAACAACGCATAGCCAAAAAGTGATGATGCAAATGAAATTGTTTCGGTAAACAGGGTTCTCGAACGACAGTCTATCTCGAATACCTTGAAAACCCCTGAAAATAAACATAGCGCAGTGGTTTTGGATTTTATAGATAACCGGACCATCGTATTCAAAGCATATCTATACAGACCGCTCTAAATGCCCTCAAAGCATGTATAATCAAATAAGTCAAGAGTGGCTATATTTTTGCAACAGGATTCACCGACCCAAAACTCATTAAAAAGACATGAAATATTCAGACTGCTCACTAAGTATTCAAACCGTATTCAGCGTACCGAAAAAATCATATAGGTATAGACCATTCATAATGCCCTGCACGTAAAAAATAACTACAGACAGACTATATTCTGGGAATCTGGTTTAACAACCCAATACCAATTGAAAACATTTTGAAAGGCACGAAATACATGTGAGTAGATGAAAAATGAGGGTTTTGCCCCCCCCCCCGCCGGCGGAGGCCGGCGGTTGGTGAGTCATGTGAGGGTTGAATGTATGTATATAGGTGTGCAGGCATACATATATATTGGTATACATGTCTACTTCATATATATATATATATATATATATATATATATATAGCTATATATATATATATATATATATATATATATAGCTTTAATTTTCGTTGATTTGATAAGCTGAAATATTAAGGTGTCTCTGTTAAAATTAATTCTTTTTAATAAAACAAAACAGAAACGTTACGTCAACTCAACCTCATTTAATATGCATAAAACTCAGAACATTTAATTACTTGACGCTCATTAAGTATGCAAACACCATATGGCAACATATCTCATTAGCTATGCACAAAAATAAGAATACATAATTAGGTGAGGCTCATCTAATATGCAAGCACCCTATGTTCATTTTTAGCCTGCAGTTTAGTTTTAAATAAGGTTTCATTTGACTCGTGACGTTATCATGCATGATCGTATTTATAGCTCTCTGTTTTATACTACTCTTAACCAAACTAATAATATATAATACGTAGTAGTATAGTAGGGGGAATACGACGTAGAGGAGCCGAGGAGCCAAAATTTTCGCGAATCATTACGCTGTAATTTTATTTATCGGGTCATTAAGTTCTACTTTCCCGTATACTCGTTCAGTTACGTATACTTCGATAAATAAAATTACAGCGTAATGATTCGCGAAAATTTTCGTTATCAGCTGCACATCACTCCCCTACTATACTACTACGTATTATATATTATTAGTTTGGTTAAGAGTAGTATAAAACATAGAGCTATAAATACGATCATGCATGATAACGTCACGAGTCAAATGAAACCTTATTTAAAACTAAACTACAGGCTAAAAATGAACATATGGTGCTTGCATCAGATGAGCCTCACCTAATTATGTATTCTTATTTTTGTGCATAGCTAATGAGATATGTTGCCATATGGTGTTTGCATACTTAATGAGCGTCAAGTAATTAAATGTTCTGAGTTTTATGCATATTAAATGAGGTTGAGTTGACGTAACGTTTCTGTTTTATTAAAAAGAATTAATTTTAACAAGAGACACCTTAATATTTTCAGCTTATCAAATCAACGAAAATTAAAGCTATATATATATATATATATATATATATATATATATATATATATATATATATATATATATATATGAAGTAGACATGTATACCAATATATATGTATGCCTGCACACCTATATACATACATTCGACCCTCACATGACTCACCAACCGCCGGCCTCCGCCGGCGGGGGGCAAAACCCTCATTTTTAGTTGCTCTCACATGTATTTCGTGCCTTTCAAAATGTTTTCAATTGGTATTGGGTTGTTAAACCAGATTCCCAGAATATAGTCTGTCTGTAGTTATTTTTTACGTGCAGGGCATTATGAATGGTCTATACCTATATGATTTTTTCGGTACGCTGAATACGGTTTGAATACTTAGTGAGCAGTCTGAATATTTCATGTCTTTTTAATGAGTTTTGGGTCGGTGAATCCTGTTGCAAAAATATAGCCACTCTTGACTTATTTGATTATACATGCTTTGAGGGCATTTAGAGCGGTCTGTATAGATATGCTTTGAATACGATGGTCCGGTTATCTATAAAATCCAAAACCACTGCGCTATGTTTATTTTCAGGGGTTTTCATTTGAGTTGGCTGTCGTTGGAACCCTGTTTACCGGAACAATTTCATTTGCATCATCACTTTTTGGCTATGCGTTGTTTTCTGCGCTCCCAATAAGGATTTGTGCCATAAAGAATAGTTGTTGGTATTCCTTACTTACTATCAGACCAGCATCATAAGGTTTCAGGGATTCCTAAGATTTTAGGTAGCGTATACATCAAACACAACGCGGTTAAACGTGGTTGCATAATTATTATAACATAGATGAAACCAAAGCTCCTGCTGGTTTACACTGTACTTGCCAGATACTAGGTGTATTATAAATAAACGAAATAAAAACTATGTAATACATTATATTGTTTTGGCTTAATCAGCCGTCAGTACTTCCCCGCTGCTCTTTATTAGGACGATTAGTTTTGATGTCACATTAATATACGCAAGCAATACCAAAATTTCACCCGGCAGCATCTTCTGGCAGTCACTTAAATTCTCGGTTAGCTGTGGAAAAAATTGCACTAGGAGCCCTCAAAAGGAGAGAAAAGCCAGATAATATGTGGCGCAGATCTAAAATGAATGAATAATTATGGAAATTGCGGATATGGGACTATCTCTTAGTACTATGAGTGTACTTAAGGTATTGACAGCTTTTAGTCTTTTGGTGAAGGCTCTATGTATCTAATTTTGCGTTGCATCTGTGCTTATGACTTCTGTATTTAACATGTGGAATTAGATTGAAAACGACATTTAGTCTAATAATTCGGGTTTAGCTATCTTCACGTGTAGCCGAAGAACGTTCAGTTCTACTTGGCAGTGAGGTTGGGTACATAGTACGTTCTCATTCTATGGTGCAAGAAGAAGGCACAAAAATAAAAGTATGTGTTTATTCATATTTCAGTATTTTTTGAAACGCAGAGAGTGGGGAGTTTTTTTTTAATCAATGTGCTACAAATTTTTTTTTATCCGTTGCATCACGTATAGCGAAATCTACCAAATTGATGGATTTTTGCAAATTTTTTATTTTGACGTATAATGATTTTCACTATTGTAGTTAGGCACCGAAAATTGTGGTTGCGCTGCTGAAATGTTTTGGGTTATAAGTTCTCACAAAACTGACACGAATTGGAGACTTTTTGATTTTGACCATTGGCAATCTCGAACATTTTTCTTAGGTTACTACTCTTTCCAGATGCATTATATCGAAAAATAGAGACACATTGTCAGGACGTAGTGAAACGTAGTGGAGATTGTGTGTTTTAGGGGTGAAATCTTTGAAATTACGTATGTGTGTGTGATCCGCCATGACTCGTTAACGACATAACCGATTTTCGTGATCTTGGCGCTCATTCGAACTGGCATACGGTTCGTATACATCCTAGGGCGTTTTTGATAGGTGTTCTGGTTTCGGGGTCAAGGGTCACAACTTAGAATTTTTTGGCCTCATTTTACACGATTTTAGTACCGTTCACGGAAGCAAGGTTATTTTTGACTCAACTTTCGAATTTTTTTATCAGTTTGGTTTAAATTCATAGTATGATAAAAAATGCAGATGACTTTTTTGTGTTTAGATTAAGGCTCCAGTTCTACATTTATGGGGTTTGAGGTGAGGGGACGGCGCCCCAACGTTTCTTCGACCCAAAATTGGAAAATTTGTTCTGACGTCTAGGGCAGCTGATAAGTTTCACCTGTTGGTTTTCCGGCATAGGAAACTCATTGCCTGTTCTATGACTCGTGGTTCTATGCGTACGGGGGTATGGCGCCCCATGGTTCAGGGTCAGAGGTCAAAAAGGGGTTTTTACCCCATTTAAGTACCTTCACGGAAGCAGGGTTATGTGTATCATAACCTTCGAATTTTTTCCTCTGGTTAGTTTTATTTGATAGTAAAATAATAAATGCCGATGCCTCGTTTTTGTTTTTCGATTAGTTCGGTTCTAGAGTTATGGAGTTTGAAGTATGGTGACCCCATGGTTCCTCCACCCAAAATTCGAAAATTTGGTCTGACGTCCTTGGCGGCTTAAAAGTTTAACTTGAGGGTTTTCGGGCATGGCAAACTCATTGCTGGTGTTGATTTTGCTCTGCGATCCATGGTTCTATGGGTACGCGTTAAACACATTAATTTCATTAAACCTATTTGTGATCTGCTATAAACAATTCGGTGTCGAAGGTCTGTCGACTTAGGGGGGGTAGACTGTCTGCAGTGGTAGGTTCACAAAATTATTGAGCTAGATCCCCGCCGACATTTTTGCCAATTTCATTGCTATTTCAATTCCAATGCCAAAATTTTTCGTTGCGGGGGGAGGGGGTAAACATGGTTTGGAGCCGACCCTTGTTGGATAACTCCTATACCGCTACCCCATCGACACATATGGTATAAAGAGTGCAAAACGGTACAAGACTCAATTCGCTTAGTTTTGGCGCCAAAACAGTCAAATATTACCACTTTATCTATGTTGAGGATTGGAAAGGGTCTGTATGTTTTTCGAATACTGTAAAAACTAACGTGTGTATTCTCGGCATGCATCAAATGAGGTAAATTCCAAGGAGAATTTGGTTATGTTATTAAAATAATACTGTTACTACCAATGTGCCACCAGTGTATTGTTGCTAATGTGGGACTTTAAAAGTGAATCATGGAGCTTAACCTGGAACCTTATTAAAGTCACTATTGGCAGAGTAGCCACACTGTCTTTGTTAACCGTAGTTGCGTGACCAATAGCTTTGAAAGACACTTTTGAAATTTCAGCCGAATTCAATCCAGACTGTAATGCTTTCAATTTTGGTTGTGTATATCATATTGGAAGGTGCTGTTATTAACTCTAGTTTTTGGATGTGTGCTTTTAATTGATACAGCACAGTACACGGAAAATATGGTACCATCTTAAACAATTTATGTTCTGTACTGACAGTGAGATTAATTATGTCGCATTTCGATTGTAGTTGTGCTTTTTCAAGTGGCCAACATTATACACATTTGAAAGTTTCAGCTTGTCAGCGGGGCGATATCAGTGAAAGAGGTAATTGGGTTAACCGTCATGAACGAAAGCTAACATAATCAAAAACGAAATACGAATACGAAGTGAAGTTGTGAAATCTTTTTGAAATTAACATCACTTCTCGATTAGAATTCAATAATGTTTTAAATTGATTTCGGCCAGACCGAAACCACGTCACTCAGCATTAATCAAATGAACGCGAACCGTGGTCGGCCTTTTTAGTATCGCGAGTTTGGTGTTACTGATCACAGCTTAAACATATACGTTGAACAATGAAAATTTGCAAATTTATGTTGATTTCCTATCGTGAAACAGATGAAATAAATCGGCAAACGCAGTTACAACTTAGGCGTAGTAAAACTAATTCGCTGTGAGGTGAAATATTTCTTATGGATTGTAAAAATTATTGAATTCTGAGTGTATTGAGTGAAATGAGCGAAGCGAATGAATTTGATGAATGCTTACTATTCAGATAGTGGTGAAATTTTGCATTGTTTAATTTTAGATGTTTATGTCTAATTAACGTGACATGCATAAACTCGACTGTTGGAAGCTGATTGATTGGAGCAATAGCAATAGCTTCAAATAGCTCATTTGAAAAAGTGAAATCTCTATTTTACCTTTATTTAGGCACGAAGTCTTATCCTTACATTATCGAAAATGGGAGCATGAAGAGGTCAGGTGGCCAAGGAGCCCGAAAAATCGCATTATTTATTGCATTTCGACAACCGGTGTAGAGATATCTAAATTAATTTGGACTTCTCTATAGGGCAAATTATAGGTATCATCTTTTACTGGAAATAATGTATGGCGATGCGGCTCTTTCTGGAAGTAGAATTTTGGTCAAAAGGTTTTTAATTGTCCCATGAGTCCTGAAATACACGAACATGGCAATATCTCTGTGATAAAACTTATATGGGCGTTATTGGTTCTTTTTTGTAGAGCAATGTTGGCCTTTGTATATACTTACATACTGTGGAGTACCTGACTGCTCTGTAAGTGGGTATATCTCCTCACGAGTTAAAAACAATATACTAATATTAGGCTTATTTTGTAAATTTTTATGATTAATATAGCAGCTGTAGATGTTCCCATAGTTCCATATTATTGGGGACATTACACTCTAGCAAAATTTATGATTAAAATATCGAACTGCATTCAGTAACTGTGGCACTAAAATTTTTCATTATTGATAATAGGCAGTTTGCTAGTATTAAGGTAGCGATTGAAGTTTGATTATGTTTTAGTTCATGACCGATGGCATCCTGGTGCGAGAAAGTTTAATGCGCTAATCCATTGCTAAAATGGCATACAGGTTGGTACAATAATCATCATGTAATTATAGCTATTCATATGACCTTAAGCATTAACAGTTGCTTAAATCATAAAGCTTGTTTATACCTTTCTCAACATTATCTTTCAATGGTTACCAGTATATAAAAGCCACGTTTGCTTCTTTCAGACTATTCAGCTGACACCTTGACAGCTCAGTCACAAGGAAGAACTAGATACTTAAAGTTGTCTCCACACTGTAATGCGGTCTGCGTGTATTTTCAAACTCATTTGTCTTTTGAATACTTGTTTATATTTTTACGTACATAAAATGACACAATTCCACAAATACGTGACTGATAATAGGCCGAGAATAATTAAGGTAAAAATAATTTTATTACGATTTACGTTTTGCCTTGTCGTAATTATTTTCTCCTTGATTAGAATAAATAATATGTGTTCATGTTCTTCGGGATTTCGTACTGTCGTTATGTAATTTTTTTAATATTTTGGTGGAACAAAACACGCACATCAGGGTTTATCCGATGATAATAAAGTTATGCTATTTTTTAAATTCAGCGCTCGCTCATTGTTATGTTATAACTTCCAATCAAACATTTTCTGAAAATTTTATACTAGTATTTTCCCACTTGTATTTGCTAATTCCATACTGATGAGCTTGGTGCTTTCTATCTTTTCTGGTGGGATTCTACATATTGTTAAAATATAAGGCAAAACATGTTTTCGTTTACATTAAGAATATATTTTTACTGTAAAATTTAATATGCAATTCGAAGAACGCAACTTAGTATCACTACTTACAAAATAATAATAGCAAGATCGAAAATTTATGCGTTTTGTTACTGAAAACCAGCGCCAATTTTGAAACCCAGATACTAATCTTCTTGTTTGATTTGTCGCGTTTCAACTTTATTAAAGACCTGTGAGTGAACAAGTGTATAAGTCTTTGGACAATAATTCCAGTTTCGAGGTTTATAGAGAAGTTAATTTGCATACTGGTTTTTCACCGTGCCGATGTCAGGTTGAGTTATGTTTGCGTTTGGCTATTAAGTCGATTTATGTTGTTCCACCGGTAACGTTACATCTAAAATAATTGCCTGATTTTTAATTTGGTAAATTTTCTTTCACATTTTTTTATGTTCTACGAGGTATTTTGTAATCATTGGTAATGCTTTACAGTTCCTCGAGTATGGCATTTGCTCGACATCTTTTGATGTAGAGAGTTGAAAAGCTGTCATTTTTGGTTGTAGCTCTAACTTGAGCTGAGAACCAACTACACTTCACGCCTTAACTGAGTGTCGAGTTTCGAGCGAGCAGAAATCCTAACAAAATTTTTATCAACAAACAAGATTCCAATAAACTTGGGACACCTCTCAACAAATTTCAAAAAAGCGTGCTAAAAATTCCAACAAATCATGCCGAATAAAGTTCGAACAAACTTTGAAATTCTTCTCTTGCAGATAATGCAACCTTCCAAATTTGTCTGAAACATGTCTTCGATTCTATATTCACTAACAATAGCACAGATTTTTCTCTGAAGAATAGACACAGAATCTGAAAAATAAAAAATATACGTACATTTTAAGTTTTACGACACAATTATAATCTTTGTTTCAAAAGGATGGGTAGGGCCCCTTGGGCTGTTTTAGCTTGCCTCTAGGTTCCGAGGCAGTTCAATTTTCCGTAGGTATTTTTGGATTCCCCCAGTTCAGCTCACCATACCTCAGCCACATTTTGGCACGGTTATAAATAGACTATTTCCTCTACGTGGCAAAAGTAGATAAAAATCTTAAATTTTTGCCCTGTGGGCTTAAAACACTGAAACTGTTAATATTCACGGTTGGGTTCCACTCATTATTATTATTAAATATTGACTGCGAATCAGTTATGTATAAGATTTTTCGCTATCTTCAGTCGACAAATTCAGTTTGGTGTTCCTTAAGTTTAGATCTGGGAAAACCGAAATTCTCACCCCCAGGTATTGTTGGTTCTAGGACGCTGAAATTAGAGGTGTGCTATGCAGCACATTGCGACCCTGTCCATCATGTAGTGCATCCCAAAGGACTCATATCTCTAGAATTACTGGCTCATGGTTGTATTTGTTTGTTAGTGATTTTGCGTTGGAATATGAGAAATTGCTAACATGAGAAATATTGCGAATATTATATATAATTTGCGCGCTGTCTGACAAAACAGTGGGCTTGAATCACAATGGGATTCGTTGGAGTCGCCCAATTTTGATCCGGGGAACCGTTGAGATTTTGTCAGCCAGTTTATAACGATGCATCTAGCTAAAAATCATTGATAGTTTGCCAAAAATTGAGTTTGTAAAATATTATCGTGGGCTACAGCATTTTTTGCATTAGTTTAAACACGTTTTTGTAATAATTATGGTGATTTTTTCGGTTTTAGTGTCATAATGATAGATGAAGCACATGAACGTAGCTTGCAAACCGACGTGGCACTTGGGCTATTACATAATGTACGGTTTGTGTGTTTTATACTTGATACTGTGCCAGTCTGATGCTCGCAATTAATACGACAAAATTGATGTCGGGGATAAGTAATGTTTTCACACCCTATAACGGATTTAAAGTTTAACTATGATGTCACGCTAAGCGTAGGCTTAGACAGATTACACATACGATTAGTCGAGTGGCAACACATAACGTGGTGGCATGTCGTGATTCATTTTAAAAACGTTGATCAAGAATGCTCAAATTTTAGTCTTCTCAGTAAGTATGATGAAGGTAGAAAAACGTATTATTGAGAATTATGGCAAAAATGTGGGATTAAGGCAAAGTGAACAAACATCTATTTTCATGCGCACTAATATATTGTGACATCTTGAAGAGGAGCAACAAACCTCGGGTTTCGGGCGTTACCGGGAGAACACTATTATGATGGCGCTCTAATGAGTGTCTTAAGACCTAGTTTTTGGATCCTGGTTATCCGGGATGTGGATTGGTGTTGACTCATATCAAGGAGTTGAACCGTCCCTATATGGGTTTTCGAATACACCCGAAAAATTCTTTTTTGAAAATTATTCGTTGGATTTTTATATTCCACCACGTAGTATGACGTCTACGGTTTTCCTGTAGCTTGTTGCAACTGGTGTATCGTTCGATGCTTCTTAAGTCAGTAAACTTCGACGCTTCATAGTTTCGAAATTCGTCTAAACTTGTCGAGCTATCTTGTCTCAACCATTAGTTTATGGGCCAAATTTCTTCATTAGTGGGCTGGATATTGAATTTATTTGAGGCTCACACATTTTTTTTGATTTCTGGATTATTTTTTGGGATTTAGTAAAATGCTATTATGCTAATTAACAAAAACTCGATTTCTGAGTATTAAGTTCAAATAAATTTTTTGCGTGTTAATGAGAGTGAAAACACTTTCTTCTACTCAAATCCGAATACCGTACTTTTTTGGTTAGTTTGGGTGCTTTTCGTTGTAATGTAGGATGCAAAAAGTTGATTCGAGGCGAGCTGCGCAAAGTTTCATTGCATCAAGATAAAAGAAATTGCACTTTTATCTTTAAAATTGTCAGAATAGATTTTTTGAAAATTATGTGTTACGACATTTCGGCAGCAAGGTGTTTTTGGGCCCACAGGTGGTTCTCGACCCAAATATTTTTACATGGACCTAAAAAATTTTTGCTGAACCCAGAGTATTTTAGTCTTCAGAGACACAGGGTTTGCTAATAAGTTCTATTACAAAGTGCAGACTTTCAGCCGTTCGTGCATCTGTGAAACACAAGTACACCACATAATGCCAATAGGGATTTTATCTTGACCTTGCAGGAGTTTGTTAACAAAACCAAACCAAGTCGATGCTTGTAGCAGCTATTTTGCGGTGTGCCTTAGATTTAAATCGGTTCAACTCAGTAAGAGAGTAAGGTTTTTTTATTTTCAAGTAATTAGCTGTAAGCTTGGCTAACATAAATTGCATCAAGCACCAGCAGCCAGTGCACTTGTAAACTTTGTAAATCAGTCTACCTTGGAGTATAGTAACATAATGCGCAACACAGCCAGGAACTGCATTGTTGGTAATGAACTGTAGTTACTGAAACTGTGAGCAGTATCACAGTTTGTCGCATTTATATTATTATTTTGATCGGGAAGTCATCATCATTACCTATAGCTGAGGGGTGCTGCTTAACCAATGCTAGCCTTCTGACCTCTGACCAAAAAATTATTGTATACGTTCTTTGAGAGATATATAAACCCATAATTATTTCAAGCTTCCTAAGGAATAACATGTAACAAACGTATGTCCAGTAAAGAGGGTGTGGTTGGAAATAGGGGGACAGTTTTTAGTATACGCGCTATGCGTTAGAAGCACATTCAGTTTGACGCAAATTACACAATTCCGTATAGTGTAACGCATTTTATTGCTCTGAGTGCCCACAAAACAACATACCGATAGATAGAGAAATAAACGTTATTAGCTTCCTCAGTCTCATCAAAATTACAGAAAGGCAATACTGTCATAGAAATACATTAATTTTAACGTAAACGTCATTTTATTACATTTTAAATCCACTGTACCTTGATTTCTTCTTTAATCTGTTGTACTCTGAGTTTTGAAGATAAGTTTCCGGTTCTGGAATGGTTTAAAAGGACAGTGCCGGTAGCTGGTTCCGGTTATTCCCTGGTAATCACGTTTTTTATTGTGTAAAAGTTCGTGAAATTCTCAAGCCAAAAATTGTAAGCTTGGACGCAGCGTTTAAGGTCTAGACCAAAAACAAATTTCAAGTTTTGAAAAAAAACCCTATTCGGCAGGCTGATTAATATTTTATAGTCTTCTTGGTTTAGCCCTTTTCTAATATTATAACCCTAAACGAATTTTTATACGTTGAATATATGTCGTATTTTACAGTATGGGTATAGAATTTTAAATTGCAAAAAAATCAGGTTTAGTAATGAAAATACGTTTATCGTGTTATCTTACTTCCAGTACGCCGTGTTTTTACAGCGTCTGGCTACTTTAGATATGTGCGATTTTTAACTAAAATATCACGCTATCTAGATTGAACATAAAATCCAATACGATACAACAATGTAAGGGTACGCCTGGAAAGGTGACAAGATTTATTTTGAATTGGTATCTCCTATTGCACATAATAAGTTATTTGAGTAATATTTATATACCGCCTAATAGGAAATAAACATTCTTATAATAATATAATCAAAATGTTGCCTTATTAGTATAATTTTGAAAATATTGCACCTGTAATTCCACTAACATACTGTTGAGAGTCGTTAATGAACATACAGGTTCAATAAGAATTAACTGCAAGAAATTGAACGATATCATAATTTTAGAACGAAACTCTTGTATGATTTTTGAGCGCATAATTATGATTGTAACTGTAAGGCGTTAAATTGATTACAAAAGTGACTATAATAACACGGAACGTATTAATGACTAGAACTACATACTTGGTAACATCTCAAGCATATTTAGCTTACCACACGATGCCAATTTTGTCTTAATATTTTTAAAAAAATTTAAGTTTGTGTGTTGCGATAATGCGTTTTGTAAATAGTCTTGGAAAAACCTTTGAACTGTTATTTTTCGTCACCACCGGTTATCGGTTTCGGTCCAAGTTCGATACACTAGATTGTAAGTATACTGGAATTTCTTTACCCCAACATGATGTTTTGTGTATAGATTTCTTTACATGGTGTTAATCAACTTTGTGTACCAGGAAATAATATTTAATTCTAATTCTTTAAAACCTGTGTGGTTTTGAATTATTTTAGGTGAAATAGAGCAAACGGAGTTTTCAATGCGACCGCTAGGGAAAAAGATCGTGTAAATTCTTTTTTTCCTCGTCGGTGCCACTCATAACTCATCTTTGAGTGGATGGATTCCGACAAATTTTTTGTTCAATAGCAAAAGCGATTACGAAATGTCCTTTGGTTGAACTGTAAGAGCTCTGACTATATATGTCAGCATGGTAAAAAGCTTTACCGGTTTTTTGCGAAATACTCGTCAAGCGTGTATCAGTGTTTCGCAGCCATATGTCGTGACACTGCCTTCTCACCGAAGACCTGGATCAGTTTATCGACATCTACAAAATTACCGAACAGTACTTTTTTGTAAGAGCCACTCCCTATGCCGCTGTGGGCCCGGATAAGGTTCGTTGGCCTTCTGGAGATATGGTTTTTCAAATTTCGGCTTTTGTGACTTGAAACGAATGTGTTTAAAATGGTAATGCTGAATACTATGGCTGGTCTGTCCACAGTAGGGTAGGGGGAAACCCACCACTTTTCAAATCCCGCCTTGCGCGTGCCTTTTCCACTCGGCCGAAATCCCCATGTGCAACTAAATCCAAAATTTTTTATGTTTGAAAATTTATGTTTTGTTTCCAAATTGCTTTTAAACATTAATTACCCCTATTTATAACGCTAAAACATCGTGTGAAAAATCGTCTTGAAAACACATTTACGGCACTAAAATAACATTTAAATATGGGAATATTTAGTATTTAAAGCAAAATTTCTGCCCCCACTTTGAAATTTCCACCGAGAATGAACATAGGTGCCCCCGAAGTTTCTTTTCCTCACGTTTCGAACACTTGTGGACAGGCTGGGATGGTTTGGTTATGTAGAGCCGATCACGTAATATTTCATGATTTTCAAAAGTTTTAATGGGTTCAGGGTCATCCTGTACAAAAATGTATTCCTTCTTATTAGTCTGGCTATGTGTTGCACACAGGGCATCAAGAATGTTATATGTTTTGTGGCTTTGAGATTACAGATATTTTGCAGTGACATATATACATCAAGAACAAACCGGTGGCTACGGTTACAGGTGGCTACACATACTAATATAACAACTCGATGAAACTGCGCTAGCTCCGTTTCACCATCGCTTGCTATATAATTATTAGCGCCTAATCGTTACGCCGATTTAATCTGAATTAATTAATGTTGCGTCATTGTATTCAGCGTGCTAGATAACACCTATATGCACTCGTTGTAAGGTAAAACAGGGAGTGGCCGCACAAAAACTAGTGGTCAGCAAAGTTGTAGATCTCGATGAGCTGATTATGTACGGTGGTCCCGGTTTTTGCCACGACACATAAGCTGCAAAACACCGGTACCCGTATGGCTAGATTTGGCAAAGAACCCTTAAAAACCTATATTTTACAATTTTGACATCGAAGTTTACTTCCATCATCTTTTGCTATCGAAAAAAAATTTGTCGAAATTCATCCACCCGAGGATGAGCTATGCGTGATAGAAACAGACAATAAACAAATGTTCACAATCTTTCCCCCCAGCGCCCTCAGTGGAAGCTCCGCTAGGTTCGCCCCGTTTCAATTGCAGAAAAATTTTTGAACCCGAATTAAATTATATATTCTGTACGGTTATATTTTTGATTGTTTTTTTCCGTCATTTTCGCAGTTCGTTGCTTATCAAACGAGATTCTTCTTTCAAGGTACTATGTGTAGGTTAACGAACTTTTAACGTACCGGTTTCGTCTTCCGAGCATGAAAGCACAACATTGCGATCAGGACTAATACTAGTGCCGTAAACTGGCCCCGAATGACCACTGAACGATATGGTTTCGCTCGATATTGAGTCGTCGATCACCTGCTCCATGACATCGTCTAAAGTATTAGACAAATGATATAGCCATGGCTCATCTTAGACTGACAAGTGATCTACAGCGACTAGCTAAAAATGATTACAGGGTTTAGGACAAAAAATTAAAAATGAAAGTGTTGAGGGTAGGGCTTCTACATTCAATAAAGGTATTAAACTGCTTTTATTGAGACTGGAAAATGTTGAAATTATCTGTAAGCATACAGAATCGCCGCACTTTCCTGATCCCTCTAGCCCGTTGGCGTTAATAACTTAAAATGCAAGAAAAACTAGTAATCTTAAACTTACTCCCGCAATACTTACCGCTTTCTTTGTCAATACCCTCTAAGTCGACTGGTCGCTTGACTTGTTTTAGTTTGTTCGGCGTTAAACTCCACACTTGTAAGTTTGAATTACCGTAGCCAAGCGCTAATAAACTGCTGTCTTCCGTTATCGTCGCAGAGCAGACGCTAAAACAGGTAATGCTAAAAATGAAAAAAAAACAAATAACTGGGTTTTTTAAATAAACGACTAGTTTAAACGACATTTTTATATCTCAAAATGCATAATGTTACTTAATTTTCGACCATAAGCAAACCTTCACACTTGACGAAAGATTTAAACAGTAATAATTTACGCTCAATCAATCAACTCTTACGGTTAAAATAAAATTGAAAATGATAGTAAACAAGGCCATCCAATATCAAGCCCATTTTAGCAATATAGTCACGGACAGAACTAACTGCATAAGCACACCGTACGGACGTAAAACCGTTTAAACGCACACGCGTGCAAAAGCGTTTAAACGCATTTGGGTGCGCGCGCGTGAGTTTTCGCGCAGTTAATTCTATCCAGGATTGTAGTCGCCAAATTACCACATTATCAAAAAAGACATAACCAAAATTACCAAAATACATGATAAGTTCTGCATTGTACAAAGTTGCTTATATACGATCGGAAATTAGTAATATCAGCTCAAACAGGGTTTTCACAAACTTTCACGGCAAATGGTTGGTCGAATTTTTAGGCGGCGCTAATACCGGTCTCAAATGCAACAGCAATCTAAGACCAATCTTAGAAATACAAGACAATTTCTGTTGGTAAAATTCAGTTAGACCATCTTTCGTTGCTAAAAGCACTGTTGTATTCCAACAGATTAAAATAAACTAGTAACGCTAGGTCAAACTAACTCTACTTGATCAAATAGTAGTAAAGACTAGGAAAAGTTTCATTAATTATGTTGACCGCTGGCCAACAGTTTAGCCAACTGCCACAAGCTCTAAAAATTTAAAAAAAACTTTTAGCTATTACTACCAAGCCGAAACATTAAATACAGTTAAGCATGTTAAAATCGTGTAATCTTATTTGAAAAACAAAATTGCTTGTCCTTATTTCCAACTCCAATACCGTTCATAATATATACAGAGTAATCTCGGCACATATTTTCAATAAATTAACAGCCAACCAAGCAGTAATAATAATTATTAATATAATTATAACAAGCAGAAACACGTTATTGTCAGCAGCAGTCCGAAATAAAATGGACAATAAATATTCAGCAGCAACATACCCACGATGACAATTGAACAACGTGTAAAGGCAGATTGACGGCAGTCGATCCGGGCCAATTTTAACGCGTTTTGACATTTCCTTCAATGCTGCTAGCCGCTCGGATTTCATTGCGTCGCTGCTACAACAGCAATGTACGCCGACATAAATGCCGCCGGTTATAAGATAATTTTTGCCAGATTATACATTATATTGATATTACCTTGGTTCCTTTAATATGTATGAACTGAGTATTTCGTATAACGTTAAAAAAATTAGTCCGAAAAATAGTGACCTGAACCTGAATCGTTTGGCTGTGATGCCTGTACACCAGCCACTGTGCTATTTAGGAACTGTTGCTCGGTTCCCTAGAAAAACCTGACACAGGGTACAAATCGCATGGCAAGTGCTACGCAGAGGTACGGTGCACGATAAACTCGGCTATCACATCACTTTACAACAATCTGTAGCACGATAAGGACAATTTATTAATTCTTCATCTTGATGCATAAATTAGTATTTTGTATAAAGAAAAACGAATTTTTGCTGCAATGGTGAATATTGACCATTGATTGTCTGGATGCGAGCACTATCTACTATTCTATTTAAAAATCAGCTGCTCGATACCAGCAACGCACGTGGACAACAAATTCGGTTAGCATATCGCTTTGCAATGTATTATGCTCAATTGTATAACGTTATATATTAAAGGGCTAAGCACGTTCATTTCCACATTTGGCATACGCGATGTTGGACCGAAAATACGAGAGAAATGCACAAGAACATCATTGGACCGCCACAAAAATGGAATTTCTGAAAGTGAGCCCAATAAATAAGCTAATAAAATGGTCGCGGTAAACTGTATCTACAATCGAAGGCAACCTATTTCTCGTTCCTCTTTCTTTAGCAGTCACCACGAGGGTATGAACGGGCGCCACTTCTATCCCAGGACCATGTAACACAAAGTCACCGGCCGAACACTTTATGTGAATCAAAATAATCATGAGAGAATGTGTCCAAAAATCTTAAGTCCGATTACAAGTCAGGCAATGGTACGCGTCCGCTCGGCGGCGCATTCGGATCCGTTCGATAATGAGATGCTGTTTTCTTCAGACCACCGCTGGCGCTATCTTTTTTACTGCTTGTGCTTTCTCCAGTTTCCTTGCTGCTTGTACTTGTCGCGTTTCGCTTCTTTTTCTTACTCGACGTGTGATCTGACGTTCCGCTTGTAGCTCCACCGCTACCGTCTGCTGACGCTATATCGTCTGACGGCGGCGGCGGGGCTAAGCCCGGTGGCATTTGATCACGAGCAATACCGTGGTAAATCTTGGTGTTATTTACTGGAAAAAATTAAATAATATATAAATATGATTTTTATTTAATGACAAAGGAAGATAGCTCTACACACAAATAATTTTAAAAGGACAAGATATGATCTAGAGACCAATGGCATTAAACAAGTCTAAAACCGTTGCCAACGCGAAGTACACATTGACAACAGCTGTGCCTATAACAGTCACGGACAAAAAATCGAGCACAAAACCAAACACGGAGGCAATTGTATCTGTCCGCGACCACATGAAATTGTGTCCGTCCTCATCCAGATGCAATTTGGTCCGTGTGCGCCTGCATTTACTTTTGCCCGCGACTGTACAAGTCTGGTATGAAAGGTCAACACTGTACAGCAAGCAGAACAATAAATTACTGCAGGTTGTTTTGATCGCTTAGTCTACATTAGCAACGAGCGTCGTCATTAGGCAAACACCTAACAGAATTTTGCAATTCAATGACAAAAACTCGTTTCAAGCAAGCTCGAACAGTTAGTTGTTAAACGGCAATCGATCATATATCGATTAGGCAACCATTCTACCCTATTATCAAATTTTACCATCTTAGCAGCGTTCGAGCCGACACCTCACTTCTGCCGAATACAGTTTATGAACTACTCTCAAACAGTTCTCGAGGATAAAATATAAAAGACCGTAGAAAACTCTCCAAGGAACATTAAACAAGAATATGTATAATTGAACGAACAGCGGTCACTTTTTTTTTGGGGGGGGGAGCGGAGGTGGGGTATAGTTTGTAAATTTATTGTACAAATAAACTCATAAAATCATTATGACGTAAAACAAAAAAGACACATTTAATTCCAAAGTTGATGCTTATAAAGAAAAACATAGCAGCTGCTATCTTTTCTTTTCTTATTCGATTCTTTGATATAAAATTTTAATTCATTTTAAATTCTTTAATAAAAAACTTAGTTTAACTGATTCGTTTCTTTTCTTACTCGGTTAGTCAAGCTCAACGGGGTCTTCTTTCCAGGCCGACTTCGCGGTGTCCGCTCCCACTGCTGTTGTTTCGCTAGATAGTAGATAAGGACAGTAGGAATCTCGTTAATCCATTCATTTTATTTTGTTGACAAGCCGATTTTTGTTGTATTAAGTATAATTGAATACGAGAGCTTATATACTTTCCTTATGCTCCACTGGATCAACGTCGAATACATTACTTTTATATCATGATTCTTGTTACCCGATATCTCAGATTGCATGTATGTCCACCTTACAATCTGCTTCAGTTTGGTTATGTCTGCCCTAAAAATAGTAGTTCTCGCGGCAAAACATGGTGTATTTTATAATTGTCGTCCGGAAATGCTTTTTTATACTTACATCCTGTATCGAAATACAGTTCCTGCTGGAAATGACTGCTATGCGTTCGAAATTTAATCAATGTATAATATAAAACTCTAAAAACTGTTGAGTTTCAACTGCAGTGAGTGAAACAAGCGAACCAAAAATCCTTACTAGCTCTATAGTAGCGAAATTTGACAATGCCGTTATTGGGCTTTTTACGTTGACGGGCACAACACTATTTTGGCTGGTAGTATTGATTAGCGAGATAGCTCATTAAAACATGATACGGGTTTTGCCCTTTAATTGAGCTAGATGTCCAGTTGCAGCACCTTCCATCGCCCCAGCGGGCCAAATGGGCCAAGAAATCACGTTATTTAGTGTACATCGACGATAGGCTCAAATTAAGCTCATTTTAGAGCAAATATATAGGCCTCTGTAAAGCTACATAAGATGTGGGAATTGGATCAAAAGATATTTTTAAAAGAGACTATAAGACCCAAAATAAACGAAAATAAGCGGTTATATAACCTCAACTATTCAAACAGCATGGCTGATATTCGCCTTATTTTATAAGTAGTTGATGCTCAATATAGCTGTGTCCGTCTCTCTAGATTACGTATTCGGCACTCAGAATTCATCACCTTGGCGATATGACAAGTTGCTGGTATGATGAAAACACTAACGTTGTTCAAAACGTGTTCGGTGTTCGCTCGATCATTGTGTTTTCGAAACCGACAGCCATTTCTATCAGGGATCGCAGTGAACGAAACACACCCAAACCCGTCGCTATATCAATGTTTCAAATTTCTTAGAGTTAATCCAACGGCAAATTAGCCCATTTCAGCTTATAGGTATCAACTGCATTCATATTGCACAATATTCTGCATTACAAACTACAGCACTTGCCACAATAATTGATAGTTGGGGTATTGCAAACATGGGTATTATTAAATGTAGGGAGCAGTGTACATAATTTACCGGTACACAAAGCTTCACCCATAAAGGCACCTGCTGTCGCGTCAACTTCGCTTTTCGTGCGCGAATTTCCTTCGTACACTAAAATAAAAAAATTGGTGCATAATGTTATAAGTAATGAAACTGATACCATGGCTGGAAAGGCGCCAAATTTTCCCAGGAGTCATGAAATGGGTACCTTTGACAATGAGGTTAGAACTAAATTCATTGCCGAAATTATTAATAGTTTTAACTTCAGAAAAGTTTTTTGTAAAAATTTTGGTCACCTTTTTATCTATTCTGCAAAACATGTATGGTTTCTCCATTTTCTAAAAATTTAGTCAAGGGCATGAACTAAAAAATAATTCCTCGTACGAAATTAGCGGGGCGCCGGATTTTGCCTAGTGACATGAACTGGGGATCACTCTGGCCAGAACCGGAATTTGGAAACTTGGAAAAATGTTTTGGTTAATTTACACAAGGTACTTCCAATATATTTTCGAAAAATGCTTTTACCATTAACGCATCCAACAAAATTTTCGACACCTGGAAGGCTATTACTATTTTTCATTATTAGGACAGATAATATGACAAATAATTTTGTGACAAGCATTTTAATAACAAATCAAGTCATTAAAATGGCCTGTATAAGGTAATGAATGAAACGCTTGTTATTTCTCTTATGTTAGATTAATAGAATTTTCAAATGAAAAAAAGTAATTAAATTTTTAGTCTGTTTATTGCACGTCGTTAGTATTTTATCCCCTATTTATTTAAAATATATAATAGTTTCTTAGATAATTAAATGCCATTAGTTTCTTCTCCCCTTTTAAGTAGGATTACATAACTGTATAATGTGATTTACAAATTTTCACGTTCGTACTTTTTAGTCTCTAAAATAACTATGGACAACATAATACGTAACGCTTCTGTAACTATAATTATTCCTTAAACTTTACTTATGAAATATATGCTTAACCTATTTATAAATTTCGCGAAAATCCTAAATATAAATTATCTCAATAATTTTATGTGACTTCTTAACAACACTATAAATTTCTTGTAAATGCACTTAAATCCACTAACCTTCAATATGCAAATGAGATCGGATAATATTATCGATCAAATGAGGCACGTCGCCACCGCTTCGATCAGCGTTGTTATGCAAAAAGGATTGCAGATTGACAAATGCAGTATTGGACAGTCGCGTTGTGAACGAATGACGCCTAAAATATAAAATAATTTATTACACACCAGAATTACCCTGAACAAAATGCAATCTTTAAACTCGCTAGAATGCAAGATAACCGAGTGAGCATGCGTGAATGCAAAAATAGAGAAACGAACAGAACTACTGCAAAAAGTGTTAAAAATTGTACATGGAAGCAAATAAACTAAGCATGCAACTTATGGAGACTGACAATGTTATTGAATTCTGAAAGTAGTGAGTGAAATGAGCGAAGACATCATCACAACGAAAGCGCCGCGACACCAACTACGCCAAGGAATGTCACCGAAAGCGAAGCCATTCTTGCGATTGACAGCTCGTCCACACGTCTTGAATGTTCCCATTTTGGTAGCTTCCAACCGACAGATAGCGAAAAAAAGAAGTGTCATCTTAGGAACTCGTCCAGGTTTCTTGCGCAAAACAGGACCAAGCAAGCTGAGTGTCGTAGAGAAAAAACAAAAGACTCACCGATGAGAGAGCGGCCGTTATGGTTGGGCACAGGCATCGCGATATAGACGCTTCGGGTCGCAGGTGGCGAGTGACCTGTTGAAGAGATGCATTTTCGACCTCGCAAATGAGTGGTAACGCTGCTGCTGCTGACAAGAGGAAGGATTTAATTATTTAGTGAAGATGGGAGCCAAAGCCCATACAATGTTCAGCTTAACGGCAAACAATTACAGCGACGCCGATTATGATAACTATAAACACGCTCAGTGAACGGCGATGATGGAGTTGTCGGACGTCGACTAGTGCACTCATATAATACGACGATTCGATGAATGGTGTTGTTGATGATGCTCCATAAGCAACAAAACGGTGAATGGCAGATGTCAACATGCAGGACCACCAAACGTCGATCAATATAATTATTACGATGCATTAATAGTGCTGAAGATTGCAGTGTAAGACGCACGTCGGAAAGGGGTGTACTGCCGTAAATCCATATCTTCAAATGTCGTGTACGTTTTGTCGGTCGCTGAAACCAAAATAATGCTACGGAACGCACGATTATTAGAGGCTGGTAATGTTCATAAACTAAACTTTATGGCAGTCCCGCGATCGAAGTTCGGTTTGTCACAGCTTCCCAGCATTAAATTGTCATCACTAGTAGTGTGTTAAAAAATTTCGAAGTATTGACGTTAGCTAGTGGCGGACGTTACTTTACAATTGGTCTTCATTTCTCGCTTTGGAAAGAAACGATGTAACACGGTGTCGCGCTTTTTCAACGTCACCCTCTGTAAAACCATCAAAATCCTCATCGTCGGCTCTGGGGTTAATCCTGGCATGTGAGCTTCAATGAGACCGTTAGTCATATCAGCAGTGATAACCGTATCTTTTGCAGTATTTTTGATTTCTAAGGGGTTAAAATGACCAACCGACCGGCGAATAGAGTAACGGTTAGGTAGCAGGGTCATTTCACGCTACGATGTCCTTTTGCCCCAGAAAAAATGACTAATGACTTTTTTGGCTCCGATTATCTTCATTTTTACACCCTATGACCAAAAAACGTCAAGGATCCGTAATTTGAGGTCGTTATAGTAAATTTTTTAACCGTTTTTATGCTATGGCTTCCCAAATACCACCCCCCTGCTGCTCAGCAAGGTACCATAAAATGGCCTCTGGTATGTTCCAGGTTGCATCTAGCCTCGATTTTGTGATCGTATCTCGTGCAGCCCGTCAGCGCGGTCAAAATGACGTTATGCGGAACTCCGTATATCAAAAATTAAGCTTTTTATGCCTATTCATGGGTCAAATTTAACACTTTTAAAACACGGGGGTGCCGATTTATACCGGTAATTAAATGGAAACGAAGCGGCCATAAACGGTAGCTATTTATAACGATAATTTAGCCTGGGGGAAGTGTTATGCAAAAAAATTCACAACATACCCTTTGTCAGATATGTTAGAATGCCGGAAGTAGCTGGTGGTCGGGGGTGGTAAAATTTGGCGGGGGGGGGGGGGTAAAAATGTGAAATGGCCAATTCGACCGTGTTTAACCAGCATAGTTAACTTGAAAACGGTATGTAAGATATTCTATACCACAATTTCCACTATGAGGGGAACAAAATGGCAGCCCATATCAACTGCCAGTGTACATGCCTGAGACCATGGTCGGGGGGGGGGGTAAATTTAGGATTTTTTTAAAAAATAATTTTGCGACATATGTCGTCCAAATGTATTGCCACAATGTATTATGAACCAAAAGCGTGAAATTTCCTCAAAATAACATCATATGTTCGTTTTTTCGACATTTTGGTGGTGGTAGGGGGTGGGTAAAAGTGTGGTCGGGGTGGGTAAAAGTGTGGTCGGGGGTGGGTAAAAGCCTGAGATCAACAGGTCGGGTGCGAGATAGAGCTCAGGTCGTTTCACCATTCGCTTCGTGATTGGAAAGAACCATAACAAAAAAATTCATTGACTTCTACTGACTCCACCATACCACTAACTAGCAACGGTCGGGGGAAGGGGTAATCAAATGTGCTAAAATCGACTTTTTGACACTAGCGCTGGGGTAAATAACAGCAAGCACCTGGGTTAATATTTTTTCAAAAGGCACCCAGGGCACAGGTATGATATATGAACAACGTTTATGTACCATGCATAAGTAACGAGCAATGACCAAAAAAAGAATTTGGTCGGGGGGGGGCAAAACTGGGGTTCATGCCATATCGACAGCTGTCACTCTCCATGATTGGAGTAGATTTGAAAATCGTGCAATTAAAAATGTTGCGTCGACCTGGCTAATCCTGCATAGAAAAGAATTTGGCCATAACTTCGAACACAGAGCCACGACACTATCCGAAAAAAAGAGGTCGTAAAATTAGTCATTACGATTTTTGTCAATTTGGGACTTATGTGGATGTCCAGCCTCTTACGGCGTGTGTGAAGCCGAAAAATTTTTTTGTTTGAACTAGCTAACTAATGACGCTTCCTAGAGTAAATAACATTTTTACCAGTTCCCTGCACGTGTATGTGCTACTGGCCAAAATATCCAGTTTTACCCCCCCCCGACCAAAAGGTCATCGTAGCGTGAAATGACCCAGCAACACTTCGGCGGTCTTAATCATACCGTCGGGACTATGTATGGTCGAGGCCATGTGATCAAGGTTAAAGATTCTGGGAGACGCATCGTCCTCCTTCAAGATAAATATGTCCCCGACAGCTGGTGATGCACGGATGTTGTCGTCGTCGGCGAGAAGATTTACGGCGCTCACATAGATTAAGAAGGCATTCCTCATACCAGAAACGCCACAGCGATTAAAACCTGCTCTGTTTCAATTTTCAAAATGTTATGATGTGTTTGCCGGTATCAGCTAGGTTATCCAAACGAAGGTCGGTACCCGCTGCAGGCATCCTGGTAGGGAGGTCAATCAAAAAATCAACGGGTTTTAGAGCCAATTCGGTCGGCTGATCACCGCATACATATGTAATTGGCCTGATGTTGACGATTGATTCCATCTCGGTAGTCATAGTCGTTAGGTAATTATCCGGCGACATGCTGGAGAACCAGCGTTACAATTGTGGTTTTGATAAACTTGTCGGTTCACTCAATTTGTCCAGTGATATTGCAAATTTTATAAATTTCAGGCACCGGGAGGTGACGCGTAACAGGCGTCTGCCGGACGAGTACGTCTCAAGATCCATTGCTAGCGGCAGCCAATGCAGACGAACCTCCTATGCTAAACGGGAAAATATGGCAGCCGTTTTTCGTAATTCGATATTACAGTGTTCTGATTGAGTATGTGCAGAGTATTGATCGATCTATACGGTATCTGATTCGATCAGCCAGGATGGTCCGTACCGAATACTGAACACTTGAGTTCCGTCGTACATTCCCATCTAGTATTGAAATCCGCAGGATTCTCCTTTGTATTCACATAGTAGAGCTTGATTTCGCGACATGTGCCTATTTCATCTTTTCTATTCTGTACGAATACTGACATAGGTTTCGGACAATATATCCAGTATAGCACACACCTTAAGTCTGTGAAGAAGTGAATCGCTATTAGTGTTCGTTGTAATATCGATTCGCGCACAAACTTTGCAGCGCACATTCTGCTGAGTACTCCTAGTAATTCCAGTCGTTTCTTTGAAGAAGCACTGACTGCAGCATAATCATAGAGTCCTCTATAAATGCTACGTCGTCGGCGTAGTCCAAGTAACTGACATTGAGGCACTCGGTGGGAACAATTTTCATCTTCTAGGTTATCAATGCTATTTCTGACTGCTTAATATACAGCATAGCTGAAAAGCGTGAGAGACGATATAGAGTCTTATCTTATACTGGTGTTTACAGAAAGGTGAAGTGGAGTTTTAGCAGCGTATAACTGCTTAAATGTTGCGGTACATCAACCTAGTCATTCGAACCATCCCTCGGCTTCAATAATGTGCGGACAGTGATTCACGGTTGACCGAGGCGGTTCAGAAGTCGACAAATGCAACCAACGTACTGCGAGAGAATGCATGGTGGCTGTGCAGTAAATGTCGAGGGGTGACGATTTGGTCGGTACAGCTGCGGCCGGTTCGAAAGCCGGCCTGGTGTTCGCGTTTGAAGTTTCGCGGCAATAGTGGAACATATTCAGAATCAAAATTTCAAGATTTTAAGCGCAATCGGAAGCAGCGAGATGGTTCGATAATTTTTACATTGCGTACGACGGTTCTTATTTAAAGAACCGCCGTATTTCATTCTGTGGATATGTACTTTTGATGCCATGTTGCTTGGAACAGTGGCTCAGAAACAGCTCTGAGCGCCTCTGGTAGAACTCCGTTAACGCTTGGTGCTGTACATGAATTGAACTCTTTAATAGCGTCGGTTATCTCGGAAGACGAAAGTGGTGCTTCAGAACTATTCATAATGTCTTCGCCCGGTATTCCAAATCGCCCAGCTTTATAGACTCTTCTGGTGACTTTGCGTTAAGATGCTGTTCGAAATGCTGCTTCCATCACGCCTATAGCTTTGTTTGGTCGCGGGTAATGTTGCCTTTGGAGACACGTACAGTTTCACTAATTGAGCCACATCGGTTAGAGATTTCTCGGATCTTGCTGAACACTATTTGTGGTCACACACATGGTTTGTGTGATTAAGCTAGTGAGTAACACACGACCAGTAGGCATCACAACTAATTTTGAAGTTGCTATCAGCATGTCGCCTTAGAATCGGTCGCACCTTGTCGTCTTTGACTACTTTAGCTTGCTGCGCCAGCTTCAACGACGCGTCCAACAGCCAAGTAACATTTTCCTTGAAAGCTCCTTAGCGAATCTTTAAGTTTCTAGAAGCAGGATGTCGCTAATTTATTTCAGATGTCATCAAAATTGAAGTCATGTTTAGTAGTCGAGAATGCCGCAAATCAATTTTTTAGCTAGTACCGGAATTTCTGTACAGTGTCTGCCTCAAGAAGGCAAGAAATATCTGGACGTCTAAAGCTCTTGGCAAACTAATGATTTTGAGTAACTTAAGGAGTACCTTCGCTACAAGCATGGTGTGATCGGTGTCAACGGTGTTACCCCAGCAGGTCCGACAGTCATTAATACAACTACACTATCGACGTTTTAGCATGAAGTCGGACAGGGTATGACGCATCCAGTGCTAGCCAAGTCTTAAGGTGCCGCTCTTCGTGCTTTAAAACGGTATTGCTGATAAACAGGTGCGACGCTTCGGCAAATGACGAAAGCCGAAATCTGTTCTCATTTAAGCTGCCCACAACATGCTTTAGCAAACGCAGATGCGTACTTCGATCCACGGTTCCACTTTCGCATTGAAGTCGCGACAGACCAATAAGCACGTCACTTATTGAACACCAATTAACCACTTCAAAACGGTTGGTGTAGAAGACATCTTTGACCTCTGTAGCTCTGGCTTCTGTGCGAGCTTAAGCTACAACCAGATATAGATTCGCTGGTTCACATCTTGCGTAGCACCGCCAGCCTGGAACTGACTGGTTGCCAGCCATGCACTACAGATAGAAACCAGGGCGCAACAACAAAACTTACGACGCGAAGCTTTTTCTGGTGGGTTAGCATGTGCTCAGACCGCGTCAATGCCACGTGCGTATAGGATTCTGTAAATAGCGCACCTACGCACATTTAGACAACGTTTCAGGAACATATTTTCAATGTTTCTTTACACAAATGATGTTTGAATTGAAACAGAGGATATAAATAATAAGTAAACATAAATTACAAATAAAGAATTTAAATCACTAACCTTAAATTTGTAAACCATTCGCTCTCGCTGAGTTGTTCGGAATTGGTTATCGACGCCAGACGCTGTATGTCCGACTGCCAATATGATTCTTGTAAACCACCGAAATGCTCCAACAATTCGTTGGCTTAAGTTATGAGACAAACTATGTAAAAATCCTAAATTACTTCTATAAACCAAGTAAAGCTGAACCAAGGAAAAGTTAATGTAGTGAGCAACGTCACTCCCTCAGAGCGCCATCGAATTTTCAATCCTTATGAATTGCGATTATATCATTAACTATCTGGAGAGGGCAATTACTTTCAGGTTCAAGTTTCCGCTAGATGTCCAACAATATGTTAACGTCGCTATGGGAATAAGACTGAGCAGAATGCATCCAATATAAGCACTTGACACCAGCAATGTCAGAAACAAAATTTGAACTTTTAAGTTTTATTGAACGATGTGATTTAAAAATTTCAAACGTTTCGGACTTTGTCCTTAGTGGAAGAGGAAAGGAATGAGTCATATAATTGTGAAATGAACCACCAGGATCGCTTAATTTAATGTTGGATTACTATTATCCGGGGGGGAGGCATTCCGGATGCTCAATTTGGAAACCAAAGGTGTCTTCACACGTCACACTTTTTGATCAAAATTTGACTGAAATTTGTAACGGAATAATATGAATAATCATCTTGCTTCAAAATCTTTCAAAAATTCAGAATTTTTCGAATTACTCATTTTCCCGAAATGGCGATATTTTACGCTATTGAACATTGTTCACACGTTCAAGTTCACCATATATGCAAAAAATGCTTTCACATTTTGATCAAAACTAAAGCTCCAAATTTGAGCAAACCGTTTTGACGTGTGAACGCATCTTTAGAACAGGGGAGCCGTGCTACACAGGCATGCTTAGTTTTCTTCGTTTCTGCGGATAGCCAGTTTTAGCATAATATGAATAATGATTGGAAATGGTTAAAAGATAGTTGTATAGATCAAAACACTAAACGTTAACCAGCCTGCGGATAGACATGGGTGTACGACTATACATGGTTCTTCAGGAGTCAGCCAGAAAGCTCAGTGAAGCTACCGAGCAGCATAACTCAAACCAAAATTATGCTGGTCAAATAAAGCATAACAATTACAAAATAACGTCTCCGTTAGGGACATTGTATTGCGGTATCGTTATAAAAACATTGGCCAAATTAACCCTGAGGGTCGTATATAAAGTGCAGGCCACGCCGTTCTCGATATACTAAGCCTACGCCAAGGCACTTATATGAGACATAAACTAACCCTAAGCTTAAGTTAGGGAGTGGGGGTTGCCGCTCGCGAACCCCCCCCCCCACTACCCTGTTCTTTTCCTAACGTTATAACGCTCCTCGGGGTTACTAGGGCCAAAACTTTTTATCAAAAGGACCCGTCTACTACAACTATGGATATATCTGTCTATTTTATGAGTTGTGACACCAAGTATCCATTAGTGTTTCTCCACTTCTGGCGTAAATAGCTGCTTCATCTGGCAAAATTGGAATTTCTATCATTAACTAACCTTGTGGTCGATTACCGCTATAAATCAACGTTAGGTACGCGTGTACAAACAGCGGGTACATTAACGCATGCAAGTCGGCCTGAAACGCAAAAAGCCAATACGATGTCAGTCAGAGCTCATTAAATTGTAAACTTTGAACTGCTTTTATAAAAAAAGTTCGTCGAAAATCAATAGAATGTCAAAAATTATTGTTTTGTTTACCGTTTTGTATAAGCAAAAATTAAAATAATTGACCATAATCAACGTTGCTCACTCGAAAATTAGAAAATATTAAAATTAAAAATAATCTTTTGTTTTAGAACTAATTATGTACTTTTAAGTGGCGAGTCGTGACCCAATATCGCCCGATCATATCACCAACCGATTTTGGTGATAACTCTAGTGGTGATGTTAATATTTTACAGCTATATTATATGGTTTTGAAATAATGGTTTTGAAACTAAATTGCGTTTGTTGATTTATATCGCCAAAACATGAGGAATATTAAAACAATAAGACTAAGGTTATGTCCTATTTGTATGAGAGAATCTCAAATACTACAATTTTAGAGTAAAAACGACGGAGTAAGCGTTTTGTCCTCAAGCCATTCATAATAATGATAAATAGCCTATCCGCTAAATACCAATTACTTGTGAAAATTAATATCGAACTTTACTTTTAAAACCGTACAACGCAGTTAGAAAAGCTCGCTAAAAATTACGGCTGTTCAATTGTTATTCCCGAATTTTTCACCCTTTGATTTTAGTTATATCCATAACACTGTCGTTTCACTATAACTAACCATTACAAAACATAAACCGCATTAAAGTATATTATGAAAATTAGTTATAAAAGAATGTTTAAGAATGAAACAAAACCAAACTAACCTTCGTATTGTCCAGTGATTTTCTCGCGAATTCGACGAACAGACCGTACTGTCTAATATAATCGTTAACATCTCGAACCCTATAACAAACAATTACGTCATGTAAGCTTGAAAATTACAACGGGAGAAAGGAAAGACATTGTACAAAAATCGGTTGACGGATAGACAACAAGCAGACATAACTGAGTTTGTAGCAATATTGGTAGATGCTACCTTCGCCCTGAAATAACATTTATCCTGCATTATTATCAATATTGGGCTCAAAATTAACTTGTTCCACCATTTCAATATCGCTCACTACACAGTTACCAGAATAAACATTGTTATGGTACTGCTCGTTCGAAAGGCGACAGTGCGCTTCAAAGTATTATAGACTAAACTAAAACACATTTTGGTGTTAACACAACTAATCAACTAGTGAAGCTCGCTTGCGAGCCAGAATTCGACTGGTGAGAACAATCCCCCGAAGTCTGTTGTAGAAGGCACACACAAACAAAACCTACACACAGTACGCAGGTGCAGCATTATATAAATCGTGAGTGATGAGTCATAGTTACGCCCGCCTCTTTTGATAGCAAACGTATGCAGTAGACAAAACATCATACAACGAGTACAAAAACAATCAACCAATAATTTAATAATTCAATAAAACCTTAAATTGACCGTGAAAAGAACGTTAAAGAATTCAAATCGACACTTGAGAAAAATCTCATTTTTTATACCAAGTATGAAGCAGAAGTGTGAAAAATATTTGCCACGCAATATTTTTGACACGCGCAATGAGCTTGTTGGCCCATAAAACCCCATATAAGACACTAAAACCAACAAAAACACACATTACGTGCATTTCCCACGACTTTTCACCAAATATGAAATTTGGCGCCAACTATAAGCTTATAGACTCCAGATTGGGAAGTAGTTGAAAAACTTGTCATATATCATTGGAAAGCCCTGGTAAAGCTACATGGAATAGGCCTATTATTTTGCGGATATCTCGTTTACTTATTGAGAAAAGTCGCAAAAACTGGAGGGGTGCCAGAAAAATGGGCCAAAATGACGTCATTTTGCCCCATGACTTTTCCCACGAGAAAAAATTCAAAAATCGGGCTCTGTCACTACACTAAATCGACCATTGCGATTCGAATGAGCTATATTGCATCAAAATCCGCCCAATCGTTACCGAGATCCAGGTGCGACAGACACACAGACAGGACCTCTTCAACCCCCCCTCCAGAGCCAAAATTGAAAATTCTCGTTCCACTCGAATTCAATAAAAATATTCTTTATCACGGCCAGGTTGTCGGTACACAACTGGGGTGCACATTACAAAGCTAATACAGTAATTAGGACCTCATATACAGCATACAGTTACACAAATAAATATTCACGAAATATAAGCAAATATAGTAGCAATAATATTAATGTACACGAAATGAAATAAAAAATTCACGAATTGAATAGCTGTTAGATTACTATTTGCGAATTATTAGCAAACTATTATTTGCAAAAAATTTGCTTTTGCCCAGCCTACTGCAACTCTAAACGCTTGACGATCTCACACTACATTTTAGCACAAATTTCTATAAGAGACTACGAAGATCGAGCTTCGATGGTACCGTAATGAAAACAATGCAATTGTAACAAATCGTTGTGAACACAAACGCCGCCAGTTTGAGTGTTCATAATCAGGTTAATAATGAACGGTCCAAGTCCAAATTAGCACGGAGGAGACATTGGTGATGAACAATAGATGTGGCTCTTCAATCTCACCGAATATATATAATGGCAATAAAATATTATATCCAGTTTACGTAATTAATGGAGACTCCGTAGCTTTCTAAGCCGTTCTAAAAATGTCTTTACCTCTACAATGGCCATAATCTTATTTACAGCTTAGGATAATACACATCGCACAAGCCTATTTTCGCAATGATCTATTCGAACAGAAAACAAAATACATTACTTACTGCGCACCAGCGTTCTGATAGATTGCAACAGCTTCGTCCGCTGTTTGTATGCGCGACGAATGCGATTCTGAACTAGACGGAAATTCACCGTTCGCAGAAGCAGATTCCTTGATAAGAGCAGCTTCTGCTTCCTATAATAAAATAAAATTCACTAAATATTTATATCAATGAAATCATCACATCGCTGAAGCTATTGCTACAATTCTTTATATATATACTTACAGTACCCGCCAAAAATGACTGTCGCTCGCTCGCGACTCGCTCGAAATAACTTTGTTCTAAAAATAGGATTTTCTATTAATTTAAATAGTTGCGAAATCTCGAGCGAGCCACTCGCTCGAAATGCGACGGTTATTTTTGGCGAGTACTGTATATATATCCTTACCTATGTAGAAGTACATTCGCCTGTCCAAGTCACAAGAAAATTAATAACATAAACTTTAACGACTATTTCATCATCAAAACAGTGTTAGAACTCGTACATCACTGACACACAGAAACAAATTATTAATGTAATTTAAAAATAAACATCCACTTCAATCTAAGCTAATTACGAAGTTAGATTCTTGAAAATTATTAAGAAGTAATAAGTACGCTTTGATATATCTAGCTATTAATGAGATGATTCAAATCACATAATTATTAAAACTTTGGTTTATAATAGTAGTTCATGATCATGATGCAAGAGCCGGAAATGACAGCTGCATCTCGAATGAGCAATTATTGGTTCACTTGAAAATTTAAAAGTATTAAAATTTATAAAGAAATATTATATATTTTACAACCAACCGCATTTGAATAAGCCCTGAGTGAGTTGCCAGCTAGGAACAGTCATTTTTGGCGAGTACTGTATTCAAAGGTATTACAGGAGTACCAAATATTCAAAGACACTGAAATTTGCAAACAAAGCATTTACTGCTACGTCTACTTACCTTAAATCCGTGTTTTTGTAAGAATCGAAGTACATTATCATACTGATCTCGTGGCGACATGTCGCCTCTAACGTTTTCTGATTCAAAGCTCGATGCTGGATTTACCCAATCAGACATACTAATAATAATTATGTGCTGAAATTACTCAACTACATCGATTATCCGCGAACAGCAATCTGACAAAGACCTGTTAAACAACAACAAAAAATGCTTAATCATTTTATTACCTTGTATTCGACACCCTTATTGGAACTCAATGTATATATCCATTTAGACCGCACTTTTTATAAACATCTATCGCTATATCCAAATCCTATTACTTTGGAATGCAATAAACATATCATAACCAGCGGGGTCACTGTATAACGAGAGACTTGCCGAGTCCATTTATGTAATTCCTACTGTATTCCACAATACAGGACAGTAGCGCATCATATGAGTTATATAGAGCTTGCACTTCTCTACAAAACAAAACGTATAAATTTTCATTGGTTATGGAGATATGACCGATTTCGTACATTTCGGGATTCTATAGGTCAAATCCTATTGGCGCATCATATCCATTTACCTAGAGATTCTCTCGCTATGCAAAATGAGTCTAAGATGATCCATATATCATTGATTTTGGGCATGCGACCGTTTTCGTGCATCTCCAATTTCTTGGGTCCATCTTAAAAATCGTGTTAGCCCAATCCTATAACGTAAATATATAACCGTTAATAATGAATCATATGCAACTACATAAATCTTCTCACGCTGTAAAAAATAAGCCAAAGAACAGCCACATATCTTATATCGTTATTGATAAAGGACCACTTCCATATAATTCGGGTCTCATGGACTCTGAAAAATTCCTTTGGACCCTAATCCTGAATACAAGGGTAACCTAGTGTAAAAGCTTTATACCCAGTTTTATAGAGTCGTAATCGCAAAAAATATAGTCAAAATATTGTTTTGTCAGATCACATTTTGTCCAGCGCAGCCAGCATTGTGGGCGGGGGAGTTAGAATCCGTGTTCGGCCCCAACTAAAGGGCCCAAATAGATGTTCAAGGCTTTCGTTTGAGCTACAGGTATGAACATAATTAACTGCTCACGCAAACGCACGTGCAGGCAAAGACACACACACGGAAATGCATTTAAACGCGCACAAACACAAACGAGTTTAAACGAACACGTACACGAATGCGTTTAAAAGCAAACGCACGCAAAAGCGTTTCAACGCATTTGCGTGCATGCTTGTGTGTTTTTCGTGAAGTTAATTATGTACGTGACTGTTTCGCGCGATATAATTTGGACGTTGCATTCGACGCACGATGAGTAATGAAATCCACAAAAAAAGATCCACAAACTGACAGTCCCAAATTTTGAAAAGTAAAGAATTTTTCGAATACTCAAAGTTTAAAAACTTATTTTCTTTCAGTTTCTCCTGGAGGAATATAACGTTCCTCTTAAATTATATTGTAAAATTAGCAACTAGAGATGGCAGCCGGGTCATTTGGTCACCGCCCGATACGACCAACAGCCAACCCGACCCGACCTTAGCAAATCTTAAAGTTGCTGTGCTCGAAAACTGAATGGAATTATAATAAAAAAGTTAACCGCAAAAGAGGATTAGCTCGCATATCTCAATCCGAAAATGGGACAGCATCAGCTCATAGCTTCAACATAAACGAGCCCAGACCATCGTTTTAGTTAAGTAATGATTTACCTCGATCATACAAATATGATTGTATTTATCTATTGCAATACATAATCAATCCATTGCACCACAATTACTTGAACCCTACCACATAGACAAGCCCAGACCATCGCTTCAATTAAGTCATGATTTACCTCGATTATACAAATGTGATGGTATTTAACTATTGCAATACATGTAAATCGATTGCGCCACAATTACTTGCTTGAACATTATCACATAGACGAGCCCAGACCATCGTTTGAGTTAGGTCATGATTTACCTCGATTATATAAAAACGTGATGGTATTTAGCTATTGCAATACATGTTAATCGATTGCACCACAATTACTTGAACACTGTCACATAGACTAGTGAAGCTCGCTTGCGAGCCAGAATTCGAGTGGTGAGAACAATCCCCCGAAGCAGAAGTGTGAAAAATATTTGCCACACAATATTTTTGACACTCGCAATGAGCTTGTCGGCCCAGAAAACCCCATATCCGACACTAAAACCAACAATAAAGACACATTCAGGTGCTTTTCCCACGACTTCTCACCAAAAATTTCGAAAACGACACTTTTTAATGCCAAGTATGAACCAGAAGTGTAAAAAATATTTGCCCAACAATATATTTAACACTGGCAATGAGTTTATCTGCCCAGAAAACCCCATATAAGACATAAAAGCAACAAAAAACCCACATTTAGGTGGATTTCCCACGACTTTTCACCATATATGAAATTTGGTGCCAACTATAAGCTTATAGACTCCAGATTGGGAAGTAGTTGAAAAACTTGTTATATATCATTGGAAAGCCCTGGTAAAGCTCCATGGAATAGGCCTATTAGTTTGCGGATACCTCGTTTACTTATTGAGAAAAGTCGCAAAAACTGGAGGGGGTGCCCGAAAAATGGGTCAAAATGACGTCATTTTGCCCCATAACTTTTCCCCCTGGAAAAATTCAAAAATCACTACACCTAAATCGACCATTGCGGTTCGAATGAGCTATCGTGCATCAAAAGCGGCCCAACAGTTATCGAGCTCCAGGTGCGACAAACACACACAGACACAGACAGGAACTCCTCAACCCCCCTCCAGAGCCAAAATTGAAAATTCTCGTTCCTATCGCTCGCTTTTGAGTTAAATCATGATTTACCTCCATTATACAAACGTGATGGTATTTAACTATTGCAATACATGTTAATCGATTGCATTACAATTACTTGAACCCTAATTCCCAACCACATTTCTGCGGACTGTGAACGTTTCGATAATTGCTATTCCAATTTTAAAGAAGCGGCATCAACTTGATACCACTCAACTTAGTTTAGCATACGTCTGTTGAACAGCATTGCCACCGAGTCCAATTGTATTACAAACTATAACCTTGCCCATGGTGGTAAGCTGCTTTTGGGAAAGAATTCTACAGCCGACAAGTTCAAAACACCTTCATTTGCAAAAACAATTCCCAGCCATATTATCTAATATTTTAGCATCTATCCAAAATTCGAAGTTACCACCCCACTTTTTTACACATTATTTGGCAGTGAAGTTTTAGTAAAGCGCGCGCATAATCTTTGTTTTCGTACTAGCGTAGTATGATATGCTGCGCCGAAAACAACTATATGCTTATAATGTGAATATGCTCAATTTTTTTTCAGTTTTTTACATATCTATATCAGGAAGCTAGAATATGGGCAAAAGTCGCAGAATGCGAGGTGCCAGGTGCGATCTCTAATCTGGTTAAAGCCACAAAACGTCTTAATTTGATATGTCAAAGTCGATGAACATTGTGTTTTGTCGATTTGAAAATGCAAGATATTGTACGTATATATGAACAAGCGCAGTGTGAGATACCCCATTATTTTATTTTGAATACGCCTTTAAATTTTGAAATATAAAAAGTCGATCAAACAAGTTAATGCCTTGAAAAGATGACTCTATTAAAGCAAATACAGAGTATAACCAATTCTGTTAGCGATAAACGAACATAGGCCTTATAAGTGGAGTGGCTGCTCCCTGTATCCAGCACTAAGCTGTTCTTTTATAACGGTACATGGTAGAACCCCTTACGTTATTTCCTTCTAATCTTTAATTCATTGTAAAGCATATACTCGGCAATGATCAAGTGTGGTATTCGATATTATTGACAGGGAATAAGCTTTTGGGCGCAAATTCAACTTAACGTTCTCCTTTCCGTGACTTAAAAACTGGATAGACAGTGCTGTATCATTTGCAATGACCCCATAGTATATACTATTGCAACAACTCATGTAGTACGCGCACACCCAAAATATAATATTAATGCCACCATAAATAATCGTGAATGCAAGAAAAGCAATTTTAATCTCATATCCACATCAGTACGACGATTCAGTTATGCATCATTTACAATAAGATGTGTGCGCCAGGGCTAAATTATGTCAAGCAGCCGACTCAACTAGTTCGGATGAACTATAGCTTAGCTGGACTACTATGGACGTACTTTTACAGAATTTTAATTGTAGACTTGTCATTCGGGAAAAGTATAGCATCCGACCTCAAATTTAGTTAGCGAACAAACATGTAGACTACTAGTTTGCGCAGCACATATCAATTATTGTTCGTGAACATGAATAAGTTATGCAAGTGCGATATTTAATCCAATTTAATTAGAATAATGCAATACATTGTAAAACAATGCAGACGACACTGTTTTGTTGTTCGCGAACATGACTGCATTATGCGAGATTTAATTTGATTTAATCAGAATAATATTAAACGTAACTGTTCGCGAACAGAAGAGCTGTTTTGGTGTTCGCGAACACTACGTTGTGCGTTAGTTACCAGGATATAATTAGGGTAAACTCGGCTAAGGTGGACACCTCAATCCTCTTTGCGAATAATACACTAGCGTCGTTGCCTCCAAGGTGGACACTATTTATTTATTAGGTGGACACGTTTCCGCTAGAATGGACACTCCACCCTGGTTATTTGGACACTATAAAATTCACACTCAAACGATGTATTGGCATAAACGTCAACAACAAGTTCTATACATATGCGTTTATACAGCCTTTAAAATTAAATTTACTTGTGCAGTTAATATAATGAAGGAGTTTATTTACAAATGTGTTGTGAAAAATTGCGCATAGGACCTATTTTGATACAAATGACAAATTTGATTTAATTCACAGGAAACTGGAGTTATTAGCCGTGATCTTCATTAATAGTGTACTGAAGGCCGCACAAAGCAAAGCAGAAAATGAAATTGTAAGAAAATCTCTCATTTCAAATTAAGATGTGGATGAAAATTTTAATAAAAACGTTTGAAATAGGGGATTTTAAGCCGTAACGGCTATGAATCCCGGATGGAAATAATTCTATAACAACAATTGTTTGGAGACAAACAAAGCTTTCACATTTTCGTAACACTTAAAACAAAAATACGTCGCTTCAATGGAAACTCCACAAGTGGTTTCGTGCCCTGATTCACCGCACTCAATACATTGCTACCAATGTTTATTGATTCTGTCTTTGGAGTAACACGTGCCACAACAAGAATCATTCAATCCTTTCGTGCCCTGCACTTCCCCGACGAAGTTTCGACAGCATTATAGTTTTCGGGTGTCTGGTTCAGCACGCGCTGTGGTTGATGCATTCTCGACCGCATGGCTGCAGCTACTTCAGCATTAGTATGCACTGGTACTAACATGTCGTGAAACCGTATGTCGTCATCTTCAGAATTAGCTTCGCAGACCTTATGTAGAGTGGCATATGTGCATTCGCTGGTTGACTCGTAATCTTCGCTGCAATTTTCTGCACGTAAGCCTAATTCGTTATACCGCGATTCAACAACTTCCGTACTGTTGTAGAAGATTTCGTGATCGCTGATAATAGGACCTGCTAGCGGCCCTTCTACATCACTTCCCTGCTGATACACATCTGGATCATCAAATTCGCGACTACCGTCATGGTTGGATGCAGCACTACTGCAACAAGCGTCTTCGGCGCCAGATGAGGTTCCTAACAGAGCATTTGCTATACGGGAAGCTTCAGGACTGATAGAAGCGTTATATGGACAAATTCCGGTCCATGCAAACGCTCTGCCAATTTTGTCACGCTTAGCTGTCATTCCCTTCCACGCTTTGACGGATACAGATCCGAAGTTGGCCCAATCCAAAACTTTAGAATTGTTGGCGTTGGAGTAGTTCGCAATGTGCTGCTCCCATGACTTTTTAAAGACGAAAAAATACTAACATCTAACGGTTGGAGCTTACTGGAAGTAAGAGACGGCAGTGGAAACAACTTAATCTTGTAATCATTTGCAATATTAAATAACTCAACATTTTTAGTATGTGAAGCATGTGAGTCCAAAACAATTAAATCGTATTCGTCATAAGGAATTGGATCACGATAAACCAAGACTACTTCTTTGAACCACTGTAGAAAAAGAACATTATCGATACGCCCATTTGGTGAACATGACACCACGGCGCCGACTGGCATTTCCTTTCGATGATCATCGTGGACTTTCTTTCACTTAAAAATTACCATTGGAGGTAACACTGATCCTGCTGCGTTGATGCAAGCGACTATAGTCGTGGTAGACCCCTTCTCGCAAGGAGAGACACATGCAACCGTCTTGGTACCTTTTCTTGCCAGAACCTTTTTCTTTCGCTGCGGCGCCAGAGTTAGACCGGTTTCGTCTACGTTGTAGATACGGTTAGCCTTGTCTGTGATATTATACTTCTGTAAAATTTCTCCTAGACGGTCAAAATTAGTTTTAATGCGGTCTTGGCTAAGACCAAGCGCACGGGAAATGGAAAGGTTTTCAGCGGTGCGTCGAGCAATATCGCTATGCCCACTTTTGAATTTTCACCACCATGTCCATAAAACCATTTAATTCCTGGTGTTAAATTTGTGTGGAATGTTTTTCCTCTCGCAAAAATTGAATGCTAGCCGCCTAACATCTTCTATGCTCAGTGGGAAATCGGACTCCTGCCGATCGAAAATCAGTTGGACAAGCTCAAGGACACGATATGCCATTCTAACTATTAAACGATAAAATGGTGTATCGAAAGTTTTCCACTTATCCTCTTCTTGTACGACTTTAAGTAAGGAGCCAGAACCGACATATCGCAAAACAGTTTTTCTGATCGTGGTTGCATTTAATAGTTCGTTTACAGGGCCGGCTTCGTATTACTCTTGTGGGCGTTTTCGATCGGTGGTGCTGTGGTTCAGCTTTTAGTTTCTTATGCGAGAATGGTTAATACAAACTTGGACTATATAAAGCCACCAATCTCATGAGACAACTGTCGTTGTAAAATAGTAAAAAGGTAGGGGCAGCAGAATTTTTGGGGAGGGGGCAAACTATACGCCATGCCCCAGTCTAATTTCGGGGCACATGCCCCACCCCAGCTGGTCTATGCCAAATGACGCTGCCCTCACACTGTGTTGCCCCCTCACTGTATTTTATATCACGCATATACAACATGCCTTGGTAATTTTCGAGACAATACGTGAAGCTGAGCCATGTGTGTCCACCTAACAAGCCAGTGTCCATTTCATACATAATGAGTATCCACTTTGTGAATACACAGAAAAATTGAGCTATGTGGAAAATAATCCATGGTCCAACAGGTAAGCTGTAACAGTGAAAATTGAAATAATAGTAATATACTAGACATCCCTACGATCATTTCAGTATAAAAATATTTCTGGTGGCACAACAAAAGAGCTCGTCATTAAAGCCTGAAAAATAGTTTAAATTTCTGTATACAAAGTTAAAAAAACAAGTAATAAAAATAGGGCGCCATTTCGAACTAATTAATCAACAGCGAATCAAAATTTTCAAACGTGGCTGCTGTGGCCAATAGAAAACATTCGTAACAGTCACGTGACAAAAAACAAATTGTCAGCATTATGTGGTTAGCCAATGAGACCTTAATATTTTGGAAAAAAATTGAAAAGTGTCCATCTTAACCGAGTGTCCACCTTAGCCGAGTTTAACCTACTTATCACATTCTTCAATATACCTCTATCAATATAGTTTCCCCTAATGTTCCCGAACACACTATTTGAGAGTTCTGATCTTGAACGTAGGCATTTTATATGCAATTCTGTTTTTACAAAAAAAATTGTGATATGGTTAAAAATTATATTCGGTTTCGCGATGACGAATGTAATTGTTCGCGAACTAATTTGTGCAAGGGTATAGCAGAGGTTCGCGAACATATCCGCTAACATCTTTACGAGCAAGCAAATGTGTTTTGTAACGTGAAACTGACTAGGTCATTGTATTTCAAGAACGTTGACTAGTGCAAAGATACATTTTCGATGAGTTCTTGAACCATTTGGCTACGTATTTAAACAGTTGAGTATTTAGTTCTACTAAAAAATTGAATTTTGCAACACAAAATCGAAATTTGACTGAATATCGTTCGCGAAAAATCGATGGCGAAACCGCAGTTTGTTTCATAACAACGGAATGAGGTCCCCGATCGGTTTTTGCAAAACAGGATTATGGCTGGGCGTATTTTAAATTTACTGGCGCATGACATAGTAGCTGGTCCATTTGAACGCGTGACATAATTAGGACCATGCGCACGCATCTTATTGTTAATGATGCATTATAAAATTGGCAAAAAGATAAATCGTTCTATTACACTTTAAACACTGCCTCACAGTCAAGATGTTTCCGTAGTCCCGGCTGGCCCATATCACTAGTTTTTGTTTTCCCAAACTGCACCCTCTTTTAACGATAACTTAATCAATGGGAATTACCGACAGCCTGAAAGGTCGGTTCTTTTCCAGTATCCCCCAGCTCGCGTTTGCCCAAAACTGGTCAGATTCTGGAAATTTTGGTATTTTTGTGATCGTCGAGATCCCTGATCATTTCAACCAAAAATAGAATTTTCAAAATTTTATATTTTTCGGGTCCCAAGGCCTCCCCTGGGGAACCCAAAATTTTTTCTTTAAAAATTGGATTTTTACCCACTATTCGATGCGGCTTCACGAGCTGAATCGAATGGTGATATCTTTAAAGGGATTCGGTTCCTAAGTTATGGCCAAAAATATCGGAAGCAGAGAGGCTCAGCATTTGAACAATTTTGGGCCCTAACTTAGGATGCTTTTGTTAGACCCCGTTAAAAATAGCACCAGTACACTCAGCTCGTCAAGCCATGGTGGGTAAAGAAGAAAAAATTTTTTGGTTCCCAAGAGGGACCCTTGGCACCCGAAAAAATTTTAGATTTTAAAAATTCATTTATTGGTCGGAATGATCAGGGGAGGTCTCGAGGATCACAAAAATACCAAAATTTCATGAATCTGATAATATTTGGGCAAATGCCAGCGGGGGGCAATGGCAAATAATCAAAAGACCTAATGTGGTTACGTTAGAAGTTTATCACGGCTCATGAAATAGTATACTTCCAACCACCACGGTATCATGGACAAAATTTACGACTCTTCCAGTATTTAGAGGTCATTATACTCCTACAACCGTGGATGCTAAATTTTATCTGCCAAACAACGGAGCGTTGGAACAATTACTATTCCTATGTCACTGCCATCTCTCAAGTAACGTCTTATAAAAGTGTAACAATGCCACGTCTATAGATAGTTAGTACAGCGTATCCTATCAGTACCTTTAATGCTGAACGTAAAAACTAATTTATTTTAGTACGCAAATATTAATTTTGGTTCGCAACCAATATGAATTAGCCCAATGCCCAAATCAAAGTTAATAACTCGATTTAACAGAACGACAAACGAAAATCGTTTATTCCGCAAACAATGTACTCTCGATTGTATACCAAGCATATATTAACCAACTCAGTTGCTGATACGATAAGTCATTTCGTTGAAATGACAAATACTGGGCCTTTCCCGTTAGACCCCGCGAGCCCGAAATTGACCAATTTCTGAACATGTCGAGGTAATTTTGGTACCACTCAACTCAGCACGACGATGTATGTTATTAAGTTTTTCCGCTACGATCGTACTCCTAGCTTTTCCCATTTTGGGTTACCAATGATAAGGAAAATTTTCTGAAAAAATTGTTGCCTTATTGTATATATTCAAAGTGCACTGACAATTTGGGTCGCTTGATGTAAACATCAGCTGCATTATGAGTTAAACAGCTACGTTCAATTATATGAAATTGACATACCTCAAATTTTCACACCACTCGATCTTTCAGTACGGTCCGGTTAGAATTGTATATACATACAATGAAACATTTTTTGAAATATTTCAGCGCTAAGCGAAAGACTCAGCTGCATTAATTACGCCCATAAATATGAAGCTGATATTAAAATTTAATGTATTTTCACACCATTCGACCTAAAAGCACGATCATGCAGTTAAAAATGGTCCATATAAAACGAAAATTTTCGGTATTAAAGGAGGGACCACAGGCAACTCAAAAAATTGAAAAAAATATAGCATTAACGAATGTTTATTGAACCAACAGGGGAAGCTGATTTGAATGGTATCAAAACTAACATTTTGTCAGAATGGAGGCTATAGGAAAAGACCCCAAATACAAATACTTTACAAACTTTGTTCACAATAATGATATACTGCTTTGCAACGAAAGGTAATCGTATTTTAAGTTCAGATGGTGCAGTAACTTCATTTTTGTAAAATACGAAATTAACACTTCAACATAATAAACCAATAAATCTAAATTTTCATTAAAGCCCAAATATATTTGTGTATCATGCAGTGTTTGACAAAAACGAAATTATAATTATTAGACTCGAAAGCATCGTATGTGGATGCAGAGGTTTTGTAGCAAAAAGATTCTATAAAACTTCAAAGATAGATGTTATGTAGTTTTACTTAATGTCTTCTACACAGGATAATCCACAAAATCAAATGGGTCATAAAATCAATCAAATAGGTTCGTTCAACACAGGCTCTTTTACCAGGTTTCAGGCACGACTGCGCACTCAGTTAGCGCACAATAACTATAAAACACTGAAGCGGTCGGTTGTGCCTGGACATACAGAGTAATGAAACAACGTTTATTAGCAGGAATAACACGACAGTTGGATAGCAAAAAGTCTTAATTCGTTTTCCCGCATATCCTGGACACGCAAGCACTTAATATATTTTTAAACAGTACATCCAGAAACTTCTACACAACGCATCATTCGCGAACATTCTGCACATGCGCGTAGCTAGCTAATGAATAGCTGCTCGACGACTGCGATCGGCACAAAACGTTCACCATGTCGATCGGATATACTCGACGCTTAAAGATTATTTGATTGATACCAAAGGCATCAATAAGAAAACTCAATAAAACATGATCCAATTTAGTAATCAGTGAGCGGCATAAGCAATGCGCAGTTCCCTATATAGTTAAACATGTCTGACAGTCGCAGATAAACCCCGAAGTATCCATTAATGTAAGCTTTAATAGTATTTCGTAAACATCTCTGACTTGCCAAAGAGTTACGTCATGTTTTGTTGGTAATCTTTCGAATGGAACGGTGATCTGGTTGAAAAGTAGAATCTTTTTACATAGGGATATGTCGAAAGCAATCATTTTTCTGCTAAAAACCTCGTTATCACAACTTCAGGCTAATCCTGTTCGTGACCCTATTACAACATTATGCTACTCAGGACGATTTCAGCTGAATACAGCTATACAGACGATCCGTAACTCAGTTTCCGATTGCTCATTGTAGCGCACACTTAGACAGAGACACAATGGCGAAGTATATATTATGACGTCCACAATATGCAAGTTACAATATACTAGTTGGCAACAAAATCTTGAAAAGGTGGGCTATAATTACGGCCAAAGGGCAGCAATAATTATTTCATCATATCAGATAAAAAACAAACACCCAGTCAAAACCGTACAAGTTCCCAACAACAACACATAAGAAACTCAACAAAAAATAAACTATATTTATACATTTTAAAAATAATAATTATTAGAGTATAGACAATATTATGCGTGACTAAACTTGACTCCATTAAAACTTAACTACAATATTTTATGATACCCTATGTGGAATCCACATCAACTGTTACGGTTCAGAGACAAAATTCGATTCGGTTCATTGCTTGCTCAGCCTTATCGATTTTAAATCATGTAATAATTAGTTTCGTAGCATATTCTAGCTTCTTAATAGGTTTTTGTCAATTTTCGCGATCAAATTTAATGTAATTGTGAATGTCATAAATGAGTCTGCCCAATCTGTCAGTTTTGTTCGCGAATAAATCCCTTAATTAAAATCCGATAAGTTTTTGATTGCGATGAAATTTGATGTTCGCAACAGAAAATATCTTTTTTGACAGATTAGTAACATGTTCGCTAACTCAAATTTTTAAGAGATAACGAAATAGGATGGTCAGTAGGGTCACCTGAAGTTTAGTTGCGCATTTCCATTATAATAATTTTCTTGATAATCATAACGATAGCAATTGTTGATGTAACGTGAGTTGCGTTTTCGCCAGCTGAGCCAAATACACAATCATCAGGTAATCCTAAAGCAAAAAAACACGAATAATTTAATCAATCCACTGTTTTATCAAAACAGATTCAAACAGTTCATAATTTATATGTCATTACTTACACTGCGCGCCAGCCTGTTATATTTAATGTCATTATCACTGATACGTATAATAGTACAGTGCTCGAAACGAATGAATGCTGTACCTTCGATGTTATGCTCGAACAAGAATTTTCGAAAAAGTAAATTTTGTACGAATCTAGTTTGCGATCTGTTCGAAAATTTTAGCAAGCTTTTTAAAATTATTTATTCACGAGCTGTCCATTGTTTGAGGCTTGTTCGTGGAAAGAAAAAATTTGTTCGATTTCTGTTCCATGCTCGTTCTATCAAAACGCGACGCTAACATTTGGTGAGCACTGTAGGTAGGAAAATACGTAAAAATTATTCATCTAGAATAACTCTGTTATATGCTTTACAATGTCGTAAAATACAAAAACATGTCGAAATTAAGAAAAAATTGTTAAAAGCCCAAAAGATTCAGAGAACATTAATTTAGAAACCTATAGTCTAACAAACATCTTCCTAATGAATACTCATAGGTTGTGCTAAGAGACTGGCTATACCTGGACACTTTAGGTCACATCGCCCCGAAGAACGCGACAGCAATACTAGATGCTTCGTTGAGACCGTTGGGTTTACGATATTTTTGTAACTCTTGGAAAACTTGTCCGACACTACATCCAAAACACGTCCGTATAGACTACATATGTGTGCTGTACAGGAGCGCAGCAAGACGGGGTGGAACCATATTTCTAATAGCGTTCTATGCTCCTAGCACTATAATAACAATGCTTAGTTTAAACAGATGGTAGACCATAATTCGGCAATATATATTATTGAAATTTTGATATTTATATTGAATTTTAACACAAAAACTGCGTCTCTACGAGGCGGCATTGACATTAGCTTCCGCTAAGTAATAGAATTTTCAACAAAAGCAGTGCATATCATACATATCTACTTCCGATGACAGCCACAACATATAAACACAGTTTCGACTAGATCCTGACATAAGTATTAATTATGATTGATACTACTTTCAATGCTATGTATTCCGACTGGCTCCGTTTTGGTCATTAAGTAACCTGTCCTAGAATGTACCGGTGAATGATATCGATAGGCTAACCGCTCAAAAAGAGTACTTCGACGCATATTAGATGAAATTTATTGCTTCACTAAGGTTCCACGACGATTGGTTACTTGACCACCATGTGTGCATCAGGGAAAAGAATGACAAATAACTCTATCGGATGAACCTTTATTTAGATTATGAATCTTTATACAAAAGTGAATGTTTCAAATTTTGAATTTTGCTTGCTTACATGTATTTTGTGAATTTTTATTATCGATTCAAACTATGCGTGCATAAGACCTTCTTAATGTTACGCCAAAATCTGCCAGGTCAAACAAAACTATGTTCATTAAATTAGTTGCTAAAAATTTTCTCCAGTTAAGTAATTTCACGATAATAAAACAATTATCGATAACAAATCAGCTGTTGTGAAAAGTAAATTTGTAAGCAGTAGTCGTTATGCCATGAACCGATTACGCGAGAGTATTATGGGCTCCTAGCCATAGTCGACAAACTATCTTATGAGCAGTTTCGTATTCTACCTGTAGCACTTCTGTCAAACACTTAAAACTAACGCAGCACCAACGGATTAATTAATGTTTGAAGTGACCTAGGGTTTTCAACCGAACGGTTAATATTGTAAATTAGTTTGCAGTAACGCAAGATTGGTTCAAAATATTTAGCGATTTTTTACAATGAAAATTTCTTAACCAAAGGCAAAACAAAATAATAACACAGTCAATGACAAGCGATCATTGTCTTATAGTATGTGCCAAAAATAACTGACGCGTGCTAGCAACTCTCTAAAGGCTCGCTTGCGAGCCGCTCGAAATAAATTTGTTTTAAAATTGAGTTTATTATTTATTTAATAGTTTCGAAATCTCGACTGAGCCACTGGCTCGCTCGGAATGCGACAGTCATTTCTAGCGCGTACTGTAACTAATAAACTAATAAAAAGACCTTAAAAATGTACGCACAACGCAGAAAATAGTTTCTTGGCACATTTTGGCTTAAACTTTGACTGAACTGGTATGTCCATAGTGGGGGTGGGGGACCCCCCTTTCCAAATCCCCCATGTTCATGAGATTTACCAAATGTCCCCCCACTCGGCCGAAACCCCCATGTTCAACTAATTCCAAAAATTTTTTATGTCTAAAAATTGATGCTTTTTGTTTGCAGATTGTTTTTAAACATTAATTACCACTTTTTATAATGCTAAAATATCGTTTTTAGCTTGAAAATACATTCACGGTAGTATTTTTGAGCAAAATTTATCCCCCACTTTTAATTTCCCCCGAGAATGAACATGGGCCCCCCGAATTGCCCCCAGTTTTCGGAGGGCTGTGGACGGGCCAGCTGAAAATGACTGATTTGACAACAAAGTTTGAGTACTCAATCCCGGCATCTGGATCGTCTAAACATTTGACGCGTATACGTTTTAAAGATTGTCAAACCTCGTTGTCTTAAAGTTAAAAATAAAACTTCTAACTATGTACAGTCTATGCCAGAAATGTGTGATTGATTTCGGACGAACAGACGTCTAACGATCACCGAATACGTTGGCAAAAGATGATGATCTGCTCAATGCTTACCGAAAATAGAACAATCTGCTCAAATGTGTTTCGAATAATATTTATTTTATTATTTGAGGTTATTTTTCGTTTTCATTTAGCAGACCCTATGGAAAAAAACTAGTTTTTGAACGAATACCGAAAGAGCAGCACCATATCTGGCAGGTTTGTAGTTACTAGATTTGTGACCAGCACCAAAATAGAATCAAACACAAAGCTTACTTTCATGCTACCGGCTAGCATTTTTTCGAATTTTTCCGGCTGGACTTGGTTGACGTTTGAAATTAGTTCCATTAGTTTGCGACCGACAGCAGGATCTGGCGTTCTCCGACCAGCCTAAAACAAAACCCATACTATACACGAAGCACAAGGTTATACACGTGCATTATTCAAATTTGTGCAACATTGTTGGCACATCAGTAGACCAATTATAGAAGTTCGTTTAAAGCTAAATTATAAATAAAATGATGATTGAATAACAACAGAGCGATTACCATCTCTGACTTTAGCTTGGGCAGCAGTTACTAAGAAGGATCATTATCATCAGCTGGGTACCGAAATGGTCAAACTGTTTGCCGGCCGCGGTGGACTGTTTCCAGACAGAAATTTTATTAACAATCAACTGGGATTGAGTTTTGACATCGTACTAAATAATCTAGAAGGATCAAACAAGCATACAGAATACCAACTTCTTCATTTCGGTACAACACAGACAAGAATTTATTGCTCCATAAACATGCAAAGGTCCCCTGCTTGTCCAATTCTTGCTCGGAGGTCTAAACATATTCTAGAACAGATCAATCGATGATGATTCCCTGCTCACTTGATATGAGATATCCTCTCTGTTCACTTAACGTTAGCTCGCACGAACAGTGACAGTCATTACTGGCGAGTAATGCATTTAAGACCTTCGTATATAAGGCATTATTGGTTCATGTTAAACGAAAAACATTATTATTATACTAACAAATCGACAAAGGAAACTTTCGATGAACTACACCATAAGACTACAATAATTACATAATGTTTTAGAGTCTCCCTTACTGAGGTACACGGAATGTATCACACAAAAAATATTCTCCGAAACAATAATAATCATTCCTCAGCGAAGAAAAAACACTTTAAAATAAAAAAAAACTAACCAACACGTCGTCGATGTAGACTCTAATTTTTTCAACCCACGACAACATTTCTTGATTAATTCTGCTCACTTGTTCCACACCCGAGCACAGTTCGACTACCCTTTTCGGCGTTTGAGTACCGCCAAATATACAATCGACTGAAAGAAAAACACATATAAAAATTTAGTTAACAACTACTGATGTCCCACAACATTGTGTTGCTAAAATTACACCTTTTTATTCTTTTCTATTACTACGACACAAAGTGTGGATAGGTAATACTTATATTGCTGGTGTCAAGTGTTTCGGTTCGTTTTGTTTTTGTATTTTATCTCTTGTGTCAAATTTCATTAATTGAACGCCAGCTTAAACAGTAGTTGGGAATTTAGCCGACTATACAGACAATAATTTGTGTACATACTGTGAAATTGACTCAGACACTGCGAAATTTTTTAATGGACTGTACGGTTTTAAGGGACTCATGAAAAATATTTTTGGAAAAGCCACATTAGACACAGCAGCCGAAATTATATTGCAGCAGCAAAATAACAACTATTATACAATACGTCATAATTTAAATATCAAATCATACCTCCAACTTGCTCAGTATCATACGACATAACATCGACGTCGATCGGCATAAATATCGTACACTGTTCGGTTTTGGCTTTCGGAATGCCAGCGTGCATCCTGAAACAGACGATATTCTACTCTTATCTTTCTACAACGCAGGCAACGTTAGAAAATCTAAGCGATGTTCAAGCACAGTCAATACTCGCACAGTGAACGCCGGTTGTTCGCTTGCTGTTAAAGCGACAGTCAATAAATTGAAGCAAATATTGTCGGTATTAGAAGCATAGTATCCATTATCCAAAACAATCGTTAATAAGATGAAGTGGGAACTTCATTAAGGACAATAATAAAAGTTCGATGTGCTTACATTATTTTCTAAATGGAACCCAAATTATATTTCTCAAAATTTACACATTGCAACATTTCAAAACATAAGTAAGTGATTACAGCATATCACAGGGCTGCCGTGGTTTTTCAATTTCACTTTTTCGTGTTTTATCAGTAAAGGTTATGCTCTGTTTGAGAACAGTGAAATTCCCTATGAGTTTTACGGAGTTGTACGACAACCTAATATATGTTTTATTGATATGAATTAGCATAATACGTCTCAGAGCTTTATCCGAAGCACCTCCATTTGCGTTTTGGTGTTGCCGCACAGAGTACGGAGTGAAATAAACATTTTACTTCATAAAACAGATACACTACAGCACTATCAGAAATTTCTACATTATAATTAGGCAACCAGATGAATAGTATGTATGAATTTTATATAATTTGAATGTGTTTTTCGTACTAATTGGTAGTAGCAACCATCGTAGCAAAATAACAAGCTCTGTGCGGAATACGTTGTCCCTGGTATCGCGGGCGACGTTCGTCTTCTATTGTCAGACCACTACTCAGGGGAATTGTACCTGGAGAGCCCAGTTTTATCAAATCTCCAGGAAATAACATGATAAAACCCAAAACAACCCCTTTCCATATGTGCTACGGTTGACCATATAAACGGGCTAAATCAAGCTTGTTTTCTTCATTGAATTTTGCGGCGTTTAAATGCCGAGCCTTGCGTTCAAATTATGACTGAGAAGATCTTGTCTGTTGTACTCTAAGTCAGCGTATCTTAGCTATTACTGATATATAGCCTTTCTTAGATGTCTCCGTGAAACCCGTATTCCTGAATCAGTATTATCACTCTTTCGCGGACGATATAGCGCTATTAAGACACTGAACTTGCTGATTTTTTATCAGCTTCCGAATTTTCAAGTCATTAGATCCAATTTTGCGCCAGTAAATCGCAAGCAAGGGTGAAATGGAGCGAGCGTGGTTTCGTTTTTAAGTTATTTTGTTTAATCACTTGTGGCAGGCTATGTTTGATGAATGTACCATCCTAAGAACTCTTGAACCATGAACCCATTGAAAACCCTAAAACCTCGTCGACCCTAAACCCAACGAAAACAACTGACAACGCATCAAGTGTTTTTACTGTTCTCTAGATAACCAAACCATCGTATTCAACCTACCAGAAAGCTAGACAATTCTTCTTGAGCTGTACGCAATACATAACCGAAGAACTGAACGCAAAATATATTATGGAAATCGGGTTCATTGACCCTAAACCCATTGAAGACCAATTAAAAGGTGTGAAATATGCCCGTTGTACTCTAGATAAGCAAATCATTGTTCTTTTCAGACTTAAGAAATACCTATATATAGACCATTCTTAATGCCCTACACGATATACATGACCAAACAAATGAAAGTAGACTACATTTCGAAAATCGGGCTTGTCGACCGTAGAATCATCGAAGCGCTATGAAAAGGCATAATATAGCCAAGTTGGACGCTAGATAGTAAAACCATCGTATCCAGCATGCTGGATAACCTCGTAGGCACTCATTGTAAAATAAAAGCAATTTACGCCGACTGCTGAAATATCTCTATTTCTGGTAAAGGGTCGACGAGCCATATTCGGGCCACGGACTGGTCCCATTAAAAAAATTGATCAGCAAAATCACGATATGCTGATTCTGCATAGTGGTCTCAATTTCGATGCGACAGCTGTGGCGCGAAGTATTGGCTAGGAAACACTGGTACCGGTATGGCCAGATTTGTCAAAGAACCTTTAAAAACCTTTTTTACCATTTTGACCCAGAAGATGACTTAAGAGCTGTTCACGTTCATCTGAAGAGCACATCGTCATCATCTTTGCTATCGAGCAAACTAGTTTGTCGAAATCCGTCCATCCGAAAATGAGTTACGAATGACACCGACAAATAAAAAAATTTTCTCGATTTCCCCTCAAGCGCTCTCAGTGAAAACTCCGCTAGCTCTGTTTCAATTACTAATTTACCCCATTTTTTAGGTTTTCACTATAGCACGGGAAGCCTACTACGTTTTGACAACAATGTTTATTTATGGACATGCCCACCTTATGACAGAGGTACATTTACGTAGGCTTTATACCGCATTGTTCATGCATTGGTAAGACCATTATACCATTATGCGACTGTTGCACTAACAATATAGAATCAATGTGTCGGAATCCCATTAATTGCGAAACATTCTCGCTCACTCGCTTTTGACAAACTTCCGGAACAAAAATTAGTTGTCGTTTATTCGGTTACTGTGATGCACACTTTTAGCAAACTTTCTACTATCATCACATCACCACTAAAATTTTCACCAAATTACATACATACCAAATTTGAAATTACCAAAAAACTTTCATCAAAATGACAGGTGACATATAACTCGACTGAGTCCAGGTTCAAAAATGTCATAATTTTCGCTGGCATTACCCTATACTTGAGCCCAATTAGTACATAACGCATGGACATGTTTCGCATGAAAAATTCAATCGCTAACTGGAGATCAGGTTCCAACAAATACCACAATGTTCACTACTGGGTCATTTCACGAAACCATGTAATTTGGTCATGGGGGCTACATCGGCACTTTTTGACCCATACCACCAGTCTTTTGAAAGGAACTTTAATTGCGCTGTGTGGTGTAATAATATGTTGTCCGACGGTCATTATAAGGTATGGTGGACTTCTGTGCCCCTAACATAGCAGGAGCTAGGGGTCCACAAATCGGATGGGCCAAATGAAGCCAAAAACACATGTCCCATTGTAAACATTCGCGGTATCGCCAGCACATGATACATATGTGTGTTTTTCATTTCACTGTGATCGTTTGATATTTTCTAATTTTTCCGGAAAAACTTGGGGGTAAACATAGACACTGAAGCTGACGCCAAGCTTCAGAATTTTTTTTGGTGACATGTAGCCCCCCCCCGACCTAGGTCAAATCTGACAACTCGCATACGCTGGTAAATAATGTCAAAGTGCACTAGCGCCAATAATTCTATATAACGATAATCGTAATCGGTACAGGTGTCAGTGAAAAACGAATGTGAGCGTATGTCTATGTGTTGCTTAGTTATTAGGCCGAAGGTCACAAAGTGCCAAAAATGAGGTATGCAAAATGTAGCGCCCCCCCGAGCTTACGAAAATTCAGCTCAAAAAAACCAAATTTAGCATACAGTCTTACAGTAGGCCGGATAGAAATATAGTAACTCCCCACTAGAATCGGGCCATGTATTAAAAATTTTTAATGAAAATGTAGCCCTCCCCCGACCTGATGTGTAGCTCCCCCCCCGACCAAATCCAAATCCAGAACCTCTGGAAGTAGTTAAGGTTTTACGCGTTATATGTTGTAGAAAGGTGTAGCTCCCCACCCGACTTAAGGTGTAGCCCCCCGACTTACACATATCGGGGTGTCAATTTTTACAAGACCTATGGATCTGCCTGAAATTTTCTGTCGGACATCTCCCACTCATGGTTGGTTTGTGAGCATAAAATGGTATCTGTATGTGCTGTATCCGTTGCGCTAGAAAAACTTCTGAGACAAGCTTGTCCTAAATTGATCATTTTTAACCTCAAAAGGTCTCTAACGGCACCAATTATAGGCCACATGTCCTCCAAATGGCTTGACCGCGACCCTTTTTGTCCGGCTTGCATACAAACAGACCATAGTTCATGTGTCGCTGCGTCAACCTATAGAATAAAGACTTATTTCGGATTAAAATTTGAACCCCAGGAGGCTCTTTGCGACCCCTGTAACAGGTTTCAGGTTCGTTTTGCATAGAGACGTCGATATTCGAAAAATTCAAGGTTTTTTACGTCGGAAGGGGTCTAAAACTGTACATTCGAAAACGTTACATTTTGGCTTGAAAAGTGGTGTTTAAAATTACATAGTTTCGTGAAACGACCCTACTATAACTTTACGTAACAGAGCATTACGCATGAACGAAATCACTTCGCTGTCTTGTAATCAGACTTCAAAGCACAACACGATCACATCACTAATTGCAAAACGACCATCACATCTATTAATAACGTACCATGCATGTAAACATCTATGAAAACACTTACCTAATAAACGCTTTCATTCCCATACGCCCGTTCTTAAGCGCTGTATCAACGGCAAGCAGCACGATCGGCATATGTTCGCGAGTTTGCGAGCACGACGTTACAAATTGCTGATAATAGTCGTGATAGTGAGTGCTCATTTCTTTCACTTCCGGATGCGTTGAAAACCTAAAACTATCAGCTGTCAAAAATTTTGTTGGCACACAATTTCAGAAGCTATACTGTTAATTAGTAGGAAAAATCCGATCTTGTCGTTAAATTCCATTTGCGCTGAGAACTCTATAACGAGGTAAAGGCATTGCTTTTGAACCTCGACAAAAAACAATAGCGCTATTCGATATATCAACCAACCTATTCTAGAGAAATTACGTGGTTAGCGAAATGTTTGGATACTTTTAGATTCTTTAGATATTTGACAGCAGAACAATATTAGCAACATTAAAATGAATTTTACCGTTAAATTGGTTAAATGTGTACAGTGAGTAACAACAAACTGTCTTTGCGAAGGTACTACTATATAGAAAACTTTTACTCAAATTGAAATATACATTTTAAATCATTGTATTTCAAATAAGGTCGACACTAATATACATACTGTAGAAGGCACATCAAGCCAAAAATATAGCCTCGCAATATTTGCAAGCTGCGGAATCAATATACAATACCAATTTTTCCACGTTTGTTGTAACAGACACTATATAATAAAACTACTATATCACAAGCGAGGCTTAATCGAAACGAGTGTGGTTCCATCTATAAGTTGTCATTATGTGCAATCGCGTTTAACATACATGCTTTGGTTTGATCTATATACCATCCCAAAACCGTTAGAACCCTTAGAACTTTATAATGCTGGTATAGTAGCAGTTAAGAAAAACTATCACATATTCTGTGTGTCACAAAACCTGCGATAGCCTATAAAACTCATAGCTAAATAAAGGACGTCAAACGAAATTTTTCAGTACATCTGGTTCACCGACAGTCGACCATATATTTTTTTGAAACAACTAAAAATTATGTTAGTTATGCTGTAACCTAGATGACCACTTGTTCTTCGTATCCAAAGTACCAAAAAACTTATGCCGTCTTAAGTGCCCTGAAAGCAACATATAACCAAACTGAGGACAGACCATCCCGTAAATCCGGTTTCCCTACCTCAGGCCTACTGAAACCCCACTAAAAAGGCATTGAATAATAGTAATGTATACCAGGTAAATAAAATATCGTATTCAGCGTAGCAAAAAATTTATATATAAGCCACTTTTGACGCCCGGAACCCAATGCATTACGAAACAAATATAAATATAAAGACACCATTTTAGAAATCGGGATCGCTAACCGTAAAACCCTCGAGAAGCTGTATTAGATTAGCTGGGCTCCAGATAAAAAATCGTCGTGTTCAGCTAGCTTGATAATTTAATAGATGCATGTTGTGAGGTAAAACACGTAATAACATATTGAAATTTGAAGAATGATTGACATTTTCGATAGAGGCTCGACGAACCGATATTTATATACTCAACCGCCCAGCGGGTGGTCCCACAAAAACTGATGTTCAACAAAGTCCAACCACGATGAGCTAATCCCTATTTCGATACGGAGCCTGTGTCGCAAGATAATATGGGCTGAGAAACACTGGTACACGTATGGACATATTAAAAAGAATCATTAAAACCTGTATTTTGTCATTTTGACCCGTAAGACGGGGCCGCAGCTCTTAGCGGTCAGTTAAAAGGCATATCGTCATCACTTTTACAGTCGAACAACATTGCCATTTCTACAGTTATTTTAAGAGGTTAACGGTACATCATCAGTGGTGCTCAATGATATGTGTGTTGAAAACGAAGAACAGTTCATGTTTAAGCGCAGTTTCATGAACGTCATCGCAAAATCTCACAATTTACTTAGTTGGGAACACACATGTATACGCTATAGATGGGCAGGGGATATCCGGATATGTTTTCATATCCGGATATTATCCGAAGCCTTCCGGATATCCGGATATTCGGCCATTGTCGAATCTTAAGTTAGCTACTCACGGCCGTAATTACGTAGCTAGCTCGCTGAAACTGCGTGACGTCATCATTGTTAGCTCTCTACTGATTTGTAATCATATTTTTAGAAACCAATAGATTTTTCGTGTGTCGAACGTTTTTCGAACGTGTGGGTGGGTAATAAACTTGTATGATCGAACATGGCTGGGTAACCACAACTGAAGAGCAATGAGGATTGCGAAGGCAGAGCAAAGCCGCGTATATCGCGAAACAAGTCAGCGCGATTGGCCGACAGATTTAATATAACAAACATATGTAGATTTTAGATCGTAAAAGTATTGACATCCAGAATAACTAAAATACGAGCAGCTAGATAAAAGTCGGACGTATCTTGAAGATTTTAGTAAATAAAACTGCGTATGGAAAGACGAATGTTGTAGACAAACAGATGCTAAAGTTAGGTAATGTATCTACATTAACATTTACATCGTGTTTATTTTTATTCGTTGTGTCCAGCTCTTAGTGTTAATGTGCAGTCTTCTTTTAACTGAAAGTAAAATTTATGACAAGGTTTGTATAGTGCTTTTGACGAATATTGCGCACAATTGCGCGGAGAGCGATAGCTTTGGCAGCCGTGTTTGGTATGTTCGAAACTGGTTGAGGTCGTAAAACGGACGTTATACTGAGTCTGGAAACAGGCCAGCTATTGGTTACGCAGACAAGGCGTAACGTGAGCTAATACTTCTCCCGGCAGACGGCGATAAAGGCTATTATGTCCTCATCGGCCAGCTTTAAATACAATAATTTCGAATTCCTCACATCCTAAGCAACATGCGATCAAATTTGCGAAATTTCTTACCCCCGGACATTTTTTATCATATCCGGATATCCGGATAATATCCGGGCAGTTTTGCCGGATATCCGGATATTAAGATCCATATCCGTGCCCATCACTAGTATACGCAGTGTCAATGTATAGCGGGGATTGGTGTAAATGCTCATTTTGTGGATAATCCTGTCTCCTCGATTCAATATACTGAAAATATTAACTTACCATCCAACGGGCAACTCTAAGGGATTCGATTTCTTGTACAGCTCATACATTTCTTTGTTGTATGCAACCCGAAATTTTGCCTGCAAAAACAAACAAACAGAAATTAGCGTAAAGTGGACAGAATGAGCGAAGCATGCTATACTAAATAAGGCTGCGCTGTCTTATCGGGAATTGCACGTTGTAAAAGAGATTTTATGACTCGAAATCATGATGCCATAATTAATTCGGAAATATATTACCACGATTTAAAAATGCTTGCGAAAAAATGGACAGCCATTAACGTTTCGAGAAATAACCAGTCCACATATATATATCTTCGTGGCACAATCTCCCAGGTGAACCATGTTATGTAATAAGCAACTACAAATGGAATGCCACAAAAAGCCTTTTAGTGAAAGTTTGGGTGAGCCGGGGAAAAATTCAAATACAAATAAATATATACCTAGGCTCGCCGTTCGTTGAAAATTTGGACACGGCACGAACCGACCCTACTGACAAGTTCATAACCAGGGGAATAAAATGGAGAAGCCCAATTCAGACCAGAGACTTCGAAATCTAGATTTTCAAAGAAAATCTAGTTTTCATGGAACGTTAAAAAGGCTAAGTCACGTCAGAAGCACTTATGAAAGATGCAAATTAATAAACAATTTGTATTTTTAAGCAAATTTTGAAGTAAGCTACGGTATTATTAGCTTCAGACCGTAATTTTAATAAAACGTTTGGGCAACTTATGCTGTCAACAGGAGTCGTATTTACCAGGTGGAACCAAAAAATTGTCAGAAGAATAAAACGTAAACATTATGATCTTGTTAGTTTTGTTGCAAGCTTTGTCGATCTACATTTATTAAAAGCTGGTGGAGTGAGATATTTACAGTTCTTCTGCCAGAAATAGCTGTTGTTCGTTCGAGACTTGCTCCACGTTCGTCCGAAAACTGTTTCCAGTTTGTTCAAAATTGCTAGACATCAAGTGCTCATGAAATGCAATCCAACGCGTCAATAAAAAAATAAAATCTGTTAATATAATAAAAAATCTGTTATTGGAAACTATTCCACAGGCGTTCCGTGTACGAAAGAATTTGAGAAGTCTTCGATATCCATTCACAACCCGACAGTCATTTCTGGCGGTAACTGTATATCTGGCAGGGTATTAAATCACACACTTAATAACAGTACCATTTCACTAATCTTTAAATATACCTCTTCGCTATCTTCCGAATGCGGCACAGCGTAACAGTTGGTCACTTCAACAACACCTTTTTCAAATGACCCTGAAAACAACCAAATTAGTATAGAATAATTAAAATTATATTCGATAAGGATGTGCCGAATATTTGGTATTCGACCGAATATTGAAAACTGAATATTGGGGATATATTCCGTGAATTCTAGAGTCGCGGCCAAAAATAAGTGCAATCGGCAAAGGATCGAAATCGCAACTGATCGAAACTTCGTTTAATCGCAATCGATCGTGATTGAAAATAATATAAATTTTACAATGTTGAAATTTATATAATTGCGCCAAAATCGAACCCGGTCGAGATTTCGTGTAATCGAAATCGTTATTTTGCGCTTATTTCTAACCGTGGCTGTACTATTCGGCACATCCCTAATATCCATTCACTATCTCCGAAAATAAGTTAGAACAGGTTACAGAAAATAAAAATTATAAAATTAGATTATAACAGTATTCTACATTCTAACGCCCTACAAATTCATATAGGGCGTCAGTGCGTTTTAAAGTTTGGACCAACAACAAAATTTTGTCTTAGCGGCGGTCAAGCGGTTGCTCAGAAGTATTGCTGAAGAATACCAAACCAACAAAGCAAACAAGAAAAATGCTAGCTAATCATGGCTACCCCAGAAATAGACAAATCGTTTAATTAATATAAGAGCTGCATGCCCTTGAAACTAACTTTGTGAACTGAAAAATCGCTGAGAACAGTAAAAAATATTCACCATATATGAGAGAGTAACCGGAATTCCGGTTCCCGTCCCGGCGAAAATCATGTTCCGTCTGCGCTTCCGGCAAAGGGCGAAAACCATAACGGAACCGGAATTCCGGTTTAAAATTTTGTTTTGAGATTTTCCACATTTTTGCTTCATGTGTGGTCCAAACATATGTAATACATGTAAAACGATCAAGTTATAATACAATCAAGCAAAAGAAAAATTAACTCAGCAATTTACCATGTGAAACATAAGTTGGACACATAATTTTAGTAGAAATTTTTTACCTTAACATGGAGGAGTTTGTTAATACAAAGCCGGGTCGATGCTTGTAGCAGCTATATTACACATTCAGGAATCTGGGGTGTATGTTCGAATTTCGAATTAAACCTTTTAACTCGGTAACAGAGTATGGATTACGAAGAAGTACTTAGCGTAAGCTTGGCTAACATAAACTGCGTCAAGCACCAGCCAGTGCGTTTTTAAACTTTGTAAATCAATCTACATTAAAGTAAAGTAACGTTATCTGCAACGCAGCCAGAAACTGCTTTCCTGGCAATGACCTATATTTACTGAAACTGTGTGAGCATTATCACAGTTTGTCTCAGTTATAGCATTCTCATTAGAAAGTTATCATCATTATCATCTAACTAACGGGCACTGTTTGCACAACGCTAGCCTAAACAGTGTCTCTGACCACTAATCAGAAAATTATCTTCTATTATTTTCTCTGAGAACCATATAAACAAATAATTTCAAGTTTACTATAGAATAACACGTAGCAAACGTATGTGTATCAAAGGGAGGCGCCTGGAGACAGAGCGAAAATGTTTATTCTACGCTCTATACGTTGCAAGCACATTCAATTTGACGCAGTATACGCAACGGTGTATAGTGGAAGACGTTTTTTGCTCTGAGTGTTCAAAAACCGACATATTGATAAATAAGTAAATATTATTAGGTTCCTCAATCGCTTTAAAGTTTCAGAAGGACAATAATTCTATTGCAATACATTAAGTTTAATGTAAAAGTAATTTTCAATAATTTTAAATCCACTATACCTTCGTTTCTTCCTTCATCTGTTTTACTATATACAAGTTTCGAAGACCAGGTTCCGGTTCCGGTTTAAATGAACAGTTCCGGTTATTCCCTGCCATATACTACTTGTCAAAAAATAAGATAAACAAATTGCTTGAATTGAAAGCAATGACACGTTTTGAAAATATGAAACAAACAGAATTTCATAGCATCACTTAGACTCACCTAGCAATGTTCCAATAACTTTCGAATCCGCCTTCGTATCAGAACGACGTTCGTGTGCATCGATCATAGTTACAAGAACAACTGGATGAACGCGACAAGTTATTAACGAAGCCATTATATCAACTAAACACCTACAATATATAGCTGAACGAAAAATTTTCTGTGTCCGATGTACACTTTTTAAAGTGGTACAGGTCCTATGAGAACCTCACGAGAACCCATTGAGCCATACATGATTCCGTGATTTTCAATGTAAAGTTATAATTTGTTGCATTTGTATTTAGTAAGGTTTTCGATGATACTGGAAACGATGGAATAATTTGTTTTTGAATTTGAATTTATAATTTAAATTTGTTGAATCTACGAATATAAAGGTTTTCTAGGCTGGCGAAATGATAAGTTGATAAAGAGACAAACGCATCTGTTCCTATAAACGTCGATTGCTCGCAGTAATACCGGTCGCTTCGCAGTCGTGGACTGACCCACATTCTAGAGCTTTTATGTTCTGCACAATCAGCCTAATTTGGCTAAGATATCTGCACCAATTGTAGACATACAATCCATAACTAGTCAATTGTAGAGATACAATCCGTAACATATTTTGTCAGACTTTTTGACCCCAGCCGAGTACAAACTTTCATGGCCGGAACATGTCGGAATCGGATTTCACATCAAACTAAAGGGCATAAATACAAATTTTAAGCTTTCAAGTGAATTTCGCGCGAGCCAATTGGTCCAAACAACGTTGAGCTATCCCTAATAAAACCCAGAACCGGACATCGCTTAATCTTCGATATATATTTTTGATTCGTTTTAACCATGTTACGTGTGGATACAACGGCTTGCGTGCGCAATTTTGGTAACCAGGATTTTTCCTTGGACAGGGATAGACTATTAGTGTGGGCCGTTTGCTACCGCATTTTTGTAATTTTGGCACGCAGCACTGCATCAAAATTAGATCCATAAGCATGCAATGATGATAGTGGCTACCACTCGATCTCCCAAATCATTTTGTTTTAAACAAAACCTGTCCGTATACAATTTTGTTTACGCTTCGTCCAATATTTGGAAAGGAATACACGCCTGTAGTTATAATGATAATGAGAATCATAATATATACTTTATTTACAAAACTAAGAGTCCTACTATTTCAAGTAAGGTAAACAATTTTTCATCCTGGTAGTATGCGCTGCACGACGAAAGGACGTGAAAATTTCGGACCTATACCATTCTGCCTTTGGATTTACAAACAGACACTCTACACACTTAGCTTTTTCAAGGCTTACTATATTTTTAACAATGTTTATGCTCACAATACCACGTTGAGCTTAGAATGTAACATCGAAGTCCTTCGACGGTAATCTCTAAAGCTAAATGCGTATTCACACGCTCACACTTTTTGCTCAAAATTTGACAACAATTTTTATCGGAAAATTACATTTCAACATTTCAGATCAAAAATTTTCAGATAATATATCTTGTCAATGATCGGGCACAGGAATATCTTTGAAAACATTGAGAGTGTAGACACGTTCAAACTCACCAACAATGCAAAAAAGAAGTTTTAAATGTTTGATCAAGATTTGAGCTCAAATTCTAAGCAAAAGTTTGGGCATGTGAATATATACGCCTTAATTCCTCTCAAGTTAAGAGTCTATAATATATAATTTGTGCAATTTCTACATAAGTAACTACCCTTTGTTATGCACGTAACGGATTAACCAATAAAAAGAGAATTACTATACTTGACATGGAACTTAATAATATTGGGATAGGACCGAAAATTTGACTTCTGTCTATATTGAAACAGTCACCGTAAAGAAAATCGAATGCCAAAAATACAATGCAGCATTAAACAGTTTTAAATCAACTGATATACAAAATCCACAATTTGTGAGATAGCCGAATAAGCCAATCCAAGTCTGACAACTCAACTATAAATCGTACAGTCAGCGCCTTTAAATCGACCGAATGTGGGGACGCTAAATGTTTATGGCACGCGTGCTACCGAAGATCTACCGACATGGTCTTATTTCTCTGACACTGCATTCTTGTTCCAGCAAGTTTTCAGGTACAGTCAGAAACAGATCGTTTAATTTAAAGAAATTAAAACAATTTAGGTTTGCGACAATAATAAAACTCAACGCCGGTGGCTCTAATCCGCTACATAGTTTCATACTAGTATTGTGACCGAAATCCTTTTGCGATACACTGAATGCTCACTAGTATCTGTGATAGTTATTTGGTTCCGTTCATATATCTCTTATGGGTATATAGAGGGCGCCGAAATGGGATATTACCTAATTATAGCTATTACTCCAGTACCGTTATATATACAGTAAATTAATGCATAAAATAATAGAGGGCTCCCAGATGGCACAGCACTAGGGTACCTTTTACCTTATTGTATAGGACGTGAACCCAAATGGGACAGCTCTACGTATGCTTCATACTGGTAGTTTATGTCCTCCATATAATTAATCTCAATGTGTCAAGGAGCAAAGAAGCTATCTGACGAAGGAGTATTCTAACGATGAGCTTGATACTTGTATACCGGTAGTGCTGCCGGCTTTACTGCTCTCAACACTAGGTGCTTTCGCGCGTCTACGAGATGCAGTGGTTATAAACTGGTGCCGCCTCTCACCCACCCACAGATTCTCAAGAATTTTCCCACAATTAGTTAACACTACTCAAAACTCAAACTCAGACATGCAGGTTGTTAAAAATGAGCCATATAAATACATTGTTAAAATAATCCTACGCGACAACATTCACAGATATTGTTTTTGTCGCTCAGGATTAATAACTGTACGCCAGACTAAAGTGTCACTTCTCACTCTACGGCAAACGGTTTTCGGTATAACCATGCATCAGATCATAGAAACCGAGATCCCTAAAAAAGTAAAACCGTGATTCCATGGTATCCAGAAATTAAAACACTGCAAAGCTCCGTTGATTAATACCGGTACATTAGCCAAGGGGCTCCAAATCCACAAATCCTAAATTAGGATGGATGCCCCGCTATCACGGAAAATAAGCAATTGTCACAATTTTGGTCCTAACACTTTTTGCTTAGCTTACGTGATCTCTACAAATAATAAAATCACAAAACTCAAATTTAGAAAAACTAAAACGGGGGATGGTGCTCGAAAATAAAAAAATCAAGAAATAGGGTGGCGTCCTCCTTGCTAAGTTCCCTGGCCCATAAAAACTAAAGATACTAAAATTTAGATTTGGAGCCATTTGGGGAGTAATCCCCTGCGTAGCATACTGTTGTGGTTTGCAGGGGAGTAGGAGTTGGATGGGAAATATCTTATCACGCTATCGGAAATTAAAAGGAGACGGGATTCATCACCAAAACTTATGCGGTGCGAGGTGTGACCCGTAGTATGCCGGTGGGACGATTTATATAGCGCGCGAACTTACTCTTCATTATCAGTATCTATTCCCTATGTTTTGCGTTCCAACTTAACGTGGCTCTAGTCACTCTTGCTTAAGGTAATTGAGCACCAAAGACTTTGCAAGAATGTTTATTCCAAAATGATGTAGAATATTAAAGCGCATGATTATTTAAGGCACACATAGATTTAGTTCGCGGCACTATTATTTAGCACCGTTATAGTTCAATCACGCTTTTTAAGCCACCAGCAACTTTTGCCTTTTTCAACTCTATCACAGATCCCACCACACATTTATATTTCACTCGTTCTTTCCTGGATCTATTAACGTTAAGGTTAGGTTATATACTATTTTTGCACTCCTCCTGTAAGGTTGATACAACCGCGCATGGCTGACTGACAGCTGTACAAGTAACTAAGTGCCTGAACCTAAGTCCTTAGATTTACATTAATACTATACCATATTTAATGCAATAGCCCCCGGCTGGCTGGCAGACTGCTTAAGGTTTGAATTATAGTGAATCATATAATTTTAAATTAACTATTACTTTAATAGTGCTCTGATTAAAACTGCGTAGTAGCGGTCGACTACTATTCAGTTAAATTTTTACTCAGTCCTGGCTTTCACTGTGTGGTCTCAGGATGATGTTGAGGTCGTTACGTCGTTATCCGAATCCGCACCCCTTACTCGACCCGGTCTACTCAAGAATAGCATTTCTCACTCGACACTTTGGGCCGATTTCTTAAAATATTACTAACTAGTACACTACCACTTCGAATACCATTATATGCCACTATTGGGTACAAGGGAAAGGTAATATTATTAAATAAATGCTAATAATAGGTAAATATACCTATTTTTAACTTTTTATTATTCACCGTCAAAGGCTATAATTCACAATCATCAAATCTACCTTTGTGCCGGCACCGTTAATGCTTTACATTAAGCTATAAAACCACGAGAAATCAATGAACTTGGCTTTTGAACTCGAAATCACGATATTAGTAAAATACTCGAAGCTCGGTAACGCGCTAACACAATAAAAAATGGCTACCATACCATGGTGGCTATGTCACCTCTTGCCAATATAAAATAAAAGCAAGTGGCGCAGTTCTTTACGCCAGCAAGCAAAACCGTTAATCTTAAAGGAAGAACGCAACGACTAACTATAAAAAATTATCGTAAGGCTAACTGTAGGTTAGCTAATAACACTAAGAAATGCAAAATATGTAAATTAACAAAAATAATATAATTTATTGTGAAAACGGGTACCAATAAATAAATGAAAAAGTGGTAAACCAAATTTTTGGGTTGGGACAAGCAAATTTGTTATTTTTGGGGAGGTTTGGACCCTGGGAATCCTTGGTACCCTACTAAACCCCGACACATACAGGATACCCTACTGTTATTTTATTTGGTTTCGATGGAGGTACGGCTTGGAGGGTATTTTTATTATGACGGTTCTCGGAATTAAAAATGGGATGGGATTCGTCACTCGAAGATGTGGTGTCCGTACGCGTGGCCAGTAGAATGTCGGCGGAAATAATAATTATAAGAGTCTTTATTTTTGGCTCGCGTATGTCTTAGCTCTCAATGCCTCGACTCAATTCGCGCTGCGGCCTGTCTACTTCGATTTGCATTATTGATAATTCCAAAACCCAATTAAGTCGATACTAGAATGTTTATTCAAAAGTTAGTAATGCGCACACGGAATATTAATTCGAAGAATCGCAGTTTATATTGGTGCTTGTTAGTGACCACGCTTCATATCCGTGCCTCAGATTCACATAGTTCCCCCATATTCTAGCCATTCGTCGTTCTCGGACTCTCGATAAGTTTGTTACTTGCCAAGCCTTGCTTTTTATTTCTCAACTCAAGTTTTAAGCGCACTATTATTCTAAATAGTTATTTGATAAGTTAGCGCTGGTTAAGTATTGATGACTTTTCCTCTTGTACATAGCCTTCAGGATAGCTAGACCCGCACGTTTATTTGAATACCTTAACCTCATTCTTAGATTTACACTAATAATTTCCCTAATATTGATATATATATTTCTCTTGTGGGTTTGCACGAAGCCTTCCGGAAGGCTAGACCCGTACGTTTATGTAAGTACCTTATCCTAAGTTCTTAGGTATACGCTAATTACGTGCAGTTATATTAACGTTCCCGCTTCCGGAGGGTAGCTAGATAGTTAGATCGGATAGCTAGGCCCGATCTAACTATTGAGTAGTTGTAGCTACTCTCTCGTTCCCAATTTATTACTTGGTCTCTCCCACATCACGAACTCACCCAAGGGTATACTCACGTATTTCAGCCCGACTAACTCCACGGGGTATTTCTCAGTTATGGTAATTCGCTTCGGAACTCTAAGAGGAGGACAGTTATTGTTTATGGTTACGCTCGTGCTCGCTCAATTTTTGTCAGTGAAATAGAAATAATATAAATTATTACGAGAATAAAGTACCTATGCGTACCATTGTTTTGCGACTCAACGTTAATTTTTATGGAACAAAGCTCAGCCAACTTAGACCCTATTAAGTAATTCACGACTTCACTTGGATTTAAGAATCAATGCCAGGTACTCGCTTGCCAAAATTCATAACCAGTAAGCAGAAACATCAAAAACCAATGCACAAGCAAGTAATTCGTAAAATAACCAAGAAAGCCGCTGTTATTAGTTTAAAAGTTTTTAAAACAACGTCGCGCACTAGCTAGGTAAGCATATAGTAAAAGAAATAATAAAAACAAAATCTATAAATAACTCGTCAATGTTGCTCTAAATTATATAGGTATGCAGTCGCAAAACCGTTTCTTAAATAAACGAACAAATACAACTTGCACCTGCTAATTACGTAGGCAGAGGCTCCCCTGACTCGATGAAAGCTGACACTAGACTAAACTGATGAAAAAGAATGAAGGTAACACATGTTAGCTAATAAAGTAAACAAGTGTCGGGAATCCACTAGGCTATCGGGTCTTAAATCCTTAAAATTTGGAGTTTTTCACAATTTTGTTTATTAATCGGTCCCCAAAACTTATCTTAAAAATCTACTTTTTAAAATTTTGTTTCCTAACTTAGTTTATATCTAATTAACATAAAAAGGCTTACTCTTATTAGCTAACTCAAACTTAATTTTGTTTTTCAATTTATAGTCAGTCTTGGTGTGGTGTCGCGGAAGTAGCACAGAAACAGAATTGTACTGTTGTTGATTTTGTTTAGTTGTTTTATACATTATCTCCAAGTAGTTACCTAGCTAGCAGGTCCTTTGTACGTCAGCTTTTAACTGGAATCGAGTTTATTGTTCTTTGGATAGTTTATAAAAATTGACACGGGAGTGCTATAGTGTTATTATAAAGGACGTGCTAGTTTCCCGGTTTACGGATGACGCAAAGAATTGCGTATTTATACGTGCCTACTAACATTTTGGCGGTCTGCTTTACTGAGAAGGAGATTATACTCGGCCCTTCTAGCGGCGAACTAATATTTTAGGAAACGCCTATACTCGGGTTTCTGCGTCGCGACTTATCGATTGCTGTGTTAATATCGGAGTACAAACAATGCACGAAACTATGACTGGCGCGTAGCGGATTAGGATTACTAAGGACGTCGAATAAGCCAGGCACCGAGCTGCCACAACAGAAAAAGTATCTGTAATCGTTATTAGTTTAATTAATAATAATATTCTTCCTTACAAAATCGAAGTAGAAAGTGGCAATAAGACTCAGTAAGAGCGATAGCACAGCAGAAACGTATTAGGTTTAGTAATACTTAAAAATTTCGGCCCTTGTGTGTCGAGTGAGCGGTAACCAGGGTGAGAGAGTAGGTGGGACTCGAAAATATTAGTAGTGTAACTGCGTCGTCTGGCAGTCTTCCGATGTCGTCGGCGTGGGAGCATTATTCTTGAGTAGACCGGGCGAGTAAGGAGACTGGTTCGGACGACCAACAACTCGAGCCTCTCACCTAAATACCAGTATCGTCATCAGCCCGGGGCAGACGCTGAGCAAACATCAACTGCACAGTAGTCGACTGCTGCTGTACAATTTTAATAACGTGGTCTGGCAGCCGTCCGGTGTCGGCCTGTGTAATATAACTGGCACTATTAGCGTAAATCTAAAGCTTAGTTTGAGGTAATTACATATCGCATGGCGCACTCGCCTTCCGGGAGTGTGTTGTGTTAAAACCATAACGTTAGTAACGTAACAGATGAAGTTAAACCCCAATCACTATCGCTCAAGTGTAACCCTTAAACAATAGTTTTGATAACTTAGGGGTAAGGAATCGGTAAAGTAGTCGGTAGCTATAACTTAACCTAAGATCTAGAGTACTAAAAAGGGATTGTCGAGATTACCGAATTTAGTGGCCGAAGTGTAGAGGGAATGTGCAACGTCAGACTGCGCAACTCTAGTGTCGGACTGTGTGTTAGTGACGTCAGACTGTGCAATAGAGTCCGGTGGAGTAAAAGTATGAGCTAAAACAACCTCGTACTAAAGAATAGTGCGGTCATTTTGGTAGCGAGAGCTCGATCAACTGTATTGAAAAACTGTTGCGAAGTCAGCGTGAGCTAAAATACGGTACAAAACAACAGTACCGAAGATTTTCAAACCGAGCGTCGAGGATAGTACGTACGAGAGTCTAATAATAAGTGCCGCGAGTGATCTATGCTATAACGGTGCCTAACATTTTATCATTTTGTAATAAACATTCTATATCCGTGTCTGTTGACCGAATGTCTGGAACTCGAGGAATAGAGCCGAGTAAGGGTCACGCCGCATCGCAAAATATAAGGCACGAGTATCGCTCACGAAAAAGACGCGCGCACACTAACGTGCCACCGGCATTCTACTGGCCACGCCTCGAAGACTACGATCTTTCGGTGACGAATCCCGTCTCCTTTTTAATTCCGACAGCCGACATAAGGAAAAATCCCCATCCTACCCCTACCTCCAAGAAAATTGAAAATATAACAAGTGATAATTATGCAAGTTAGCACGAAAAGAACGAAAACAAGGAAACAGAAAAGAAAAGCGCAAGGGAGAGGGATATAATAAGGGATTTGGGGACCAACCGGTGTTTTTAGTAAATTTTGGGGTCTTGGGGCGGGTTTGGACTGGAAACCCCTTGGTAGCTTGGTAGACCCTAACACCTACTATATTTAAAGCGTAGAAACATAAGCACTAGCTACTTAATTAAAGTATGAAAATAATTGTAGTCCTTTCAAGCATGTTTTCATATGAATTTATTGATATTGTCTTTTAAACTAATGTACATAAGAGTAAGGTTTCCTCTTTTTGTTGTCCGTATTACATTCCGCAATGCTCCGTTATCCCATCATAGGTCATCCGACTCTCTGGAAGACACATTGGTGCCTTTCGCGGCGCCGCGCACACCCCATCCCGTGTACCATAAGAAGAAAGCCCTAGCCAGACCGATGGCATCCGCCTGGTTGGCCCACAGAAACCCAAATGCCAATTTGTGTTCGTAAAATTCAACGAAATAGCTAAATTACGACAAAGAAAATTAACCGGATTTGAGGTTAAGTGGGTTGTATTCGCAAAAATTTTAACTAATTAATAACGCCACAATTTAATCGACCTTATAATTCAATTCACTATACATTAAAAACCTTTATGGGGTGTTTAAGTTAAGTTGTGTGCAAAATGACTCTAAGTTGTCTAACAGTCTCATGAGGCGCACACTGTTTCCGCATACAGGTTTGCTAGACAACCCGGACAACTAGAGGAGTCTTACGTGACTGCGAGGTTTTGCATGAACAGTCTGCGCTGACTATAAATTTTGTCCGATAGAGCCTCCCCGGGCTATAGCTAAGACGCGCCAAAATTTGAATTTATTACCCTGGCGTCTGTCGAGAATTGTACTTGTTCAAAATTTGAATCTTTCCACGATGTAGTGCTGCCAAAATTTGAATTTCCCGCCTCGGCAACTGTTAATATTTTAATTTCTACCGTTATAGTATAAATCAAAACATTAACCGCATAAATCAGACCGCCAGGAGACTATAATCTCTCATATATAATCAGCCTAGACGAGACAGATTATCCAGAGAGCTACATACGGCTCCAAGGAAAAACGTAAAAAATAGCTCGCTCTATAGAAATGTCCACTGAGTCTACTTTGACAGCCGGACAAGACTAAGTCAAGCTGCATCCAACTTATCGTGAACGAGTCATTAAATCTGCTCATAACACCAAATCAAAAAATTTTCTTAATTTCGCAAAACTTGTTTTATGATTTTACCAATTTTCTATTACCCAAATACAAATCCAATTTCCACATTTATTCCTTAACGAAGGTTTCCCATTCACTACCACTTAATACAGAGTAGGGTGGGTGCACGTAAGTTTCTCACACATTATAATCCTTTCAACATATATGATCATAGAAATAGGAGTTACTTGTCTCTGATGTCCGAACAATCCCCGATGACTGAGCTATCTCCTGAGGTCACTCGATCTGTCTACCCCGAAGGCGCCGCACACTCCATCCAACACACCCTGTCGACACAAATGGCACTACTGTTAACTGCCGTGATGGCTATGATTCAGTTTGTCTGCTGTTTGTAATGTCGACTATTATCAGAAATGATGCTGTTCGATACGTCGTCCGGATTAATGCTGATGGTGAGGGCAATGATGATAATGATGAAGATGATTATATACAATGCATTCGATTATTTTATATCTCCTGGAAATAGTCAGAAGTGGAGAGGCGACGACATCCAAGGTGATAGATAAATCCACGCTTGGGCGTCCCTCGGAGTTGTCGTCGCGATTTGACGATTCATGATCGGTGGTCCTGGAAATAAACGAACAAGACGACACCACGACGTAATATAGTACGCGAAACTTCGCGACACCATCGCGTATTGCCCGGAGATTGAACCTGCGGAGCTTAAGCCTGGTGATCTGGCTAAGCCCTGGGCCCTCAGGACTTGAACATGCATAGCTTTCAACGGTGAATTAATCTTATCAGATTTCCAGTCTGATCCGCAGGATACCTGTAACTTTTCGTTTTCGCTGCGATTTATTTCTTCTCCAGTGCCGTGGACTGCTCGGAGTGTGTATTTGGTGTACCAAGATTTTTTCGTTGGCAAATTGATAGGGTCATTTCGTGGTTCTACGTCTAGTGGAAATCTTCTGTAATACTTGCTTATCCACTGTTTATGCTTGGTTATCACTGCGCTTACATTGTAGCCTACGTGATTCTAAAGGGTGTTCAGTACCGACGTAGATTACAAGTGAAATAACAACAAGTTATGGGGCTTTTAAGATTACTTGAGTGCGCTTTGTTTTTAGTTTGTCCCACAGTGAAGCGTGACCGTGTGGGACATTGGTACAGTCAAGGCTGGCTATCAGTTTTGTCCTGAGGTTACAGAGAGTTGTATATAACGTCCACATGGTTAGGCGGAACCATGTGGGACAAATTTAGCCGTCTCGTCTAACTGTTAATAAATGGTTACAATACGACATACATTGTAATTCTTATATTATGTAATATATTTAATAATGTATAATTCTATTTCAGCCATAGTCCCAAGAGGAAATCCAAATTTTGGTAATAGTCCGACGTAGAAAATTCAAATTTCAGCAGCCGCCCAACGCGGAAAATTTTGGCAGTTCTCCAGCACGGCAAATTCACAATTTTGGCAGCAGTCCAACGTGGTTAATTTTTATTTTAGCAGCTACTCAATCAAATCAAATTTTAGCAAAGTGCAAAACATAAAATTTGGCAGCTGGAGGAAATTCAGATTTTGGAAGCTTTCCAGCGCGGGAATTTTAAATTTTGGCAGCAGTCTAACGTAGAAATGCAAATTTTGATAGCTATCAAGCCCGGATAATTCAAATTGTGACAGTTGTCCGGCGCGGAAATTTCAAATTTTGGCATCTGTCCAACCTAGAAATTCATAATTTGGCAGAAACCTAAGCTTAACATTATACCTAATGCGGTGTTACGTCATATACGGTGAGCCGGACTATGCAGAACCGATATTTGAGTCTGAGATTCGCGTGCTAAACCAGACAGCGATACTAAGCTGCTAATGTCTTCATAGTTGGTTTCGACTGTATTAGGACAATGTGATAGCGACGCCTGACTTTATGGGAAACCTAAATTCAGCCTGCACTCAATTTAATGTAAATGCCCATTACTATAAAATACACCAATGCGAGCACCAAAGGCTGTTTCGTTTTATGAGCTTATTCCTTCGTGTAAACACTAATAATTAAGAGATTTTATTTCGCAAATGCAACAAATTACAAATTCTACACATAAGAAACACATAAATGCCTGAACGGTACTCACGTTGACTTTGCAGCTTGTAAGGTCAACTAAAGTCTTAATTTAATCGCGCAATCGCTTTAACGCTTAGATACCCGAGCTAACTCTTGCTTCGAACTTTCTATTAGTGTATTTCTCTAAGCGGTAAATTTACATCACAAATGCAAAGCAACGTGTAAAATGTTGATATTGCAGACATATACAAACTTTTAATACAGTTTGAAGTAATACCCATAAAATATACTCACACATCAAATATCGATGATGCATATGAAACACAAAATATAAGGCGACCATGCAACATCGGAGCATAAACAAACTGATGGCACAAATCTATTTTCATATAGGTTTTGGACGAAGATCGGGGGGGCGGGTTTGAAACCTCAGCATTTTGAAGTAAGTTGTTATCATGTTTTATAGCCGATAGGTTCACCCTTCGTTATATTATCCTCTCCGTGGCATAATAATTTGCCCTCAAATTTTCCTAATCATAATTTTCGCTCTGCCAACAAGTTTCTCTTACAAACATATACTATTTAGCAATGACTGCCACATCAGCAATATAGTGTTTCATTGCTAATTAACACCTGGCAAATAATCACATCTGTACGAAGTTGTAAGAGATTCTTTCATGGCTTATCGACAGCCTTACGGATATTTGATATATCTGTAGACCTGGCGACTAAATGTTTTGTCTGTTTGTCAGCACACGTTTTCCGTGCACACGCACCGTGACTACTACTCCACCACTCAACGAATATAGCGCAACAGCATTGCCATTTAGTGCGTGCAGATAGGTAAAAATTACGTCTATCATTGAGCCGCCACATTTGATGCAAAGCGTAATTTTAAGCATATATCACGGCACACGTTTTGTACACAAAAGTCACAGTCATCGTGCGGCACCCAATACCGAGGATACCACCCTCGTAGTGAATATAAAACCGGCGGACATTAGATAATGGCACCTTGCTTTGGTGTTGTAGGACGTGTATATTAGAAACCGAGCTGTAAAACATTAAAATAATTGCTGTCATATCGGCATACATGCACTTTCAAAGGCTGGAATGGTTTAGATATTTACGTACGGGAATTGCACACAAACACGTATGTGCCAACACTACAAACAAATTTTAGAATGATCTCTCAGTTGCACCCAGTCTTTTCTAAATAGCAAAACATGAGTTCAGCGTTTCAACAACGTTAGTTATACTTGCAATATATAGGTAAAGAAGCCTCGATTATCGATATTCTTGTTTTAGTTAGGTTTCAAAACATCAGAATGTATATTACATTCCGTCGCTATTAAATATATTGGGTTAAAATTTGCAATATTAAATGCGGGGTTAAAATGTGCTCCGATATAAAACGTGTAATTACTTTGCTTATATGAACATTTAGAATGAACTTTTCAACAAAAATATTCACCAATATTTAGCAATATAGATGAATGAACTCAATCTCGCAGTAAAAAATTATGTGACTTTTTTACTTTAAAAGGATTCTTTCGTAAGCATATCGTTTCTTTGAGACGGCAGTATAAAGTACAACGTAATCCCCATGGTCCCTTCTTATCTGGAACTCATAATTCACATTCACTTTGATATTATAAGCAGAATCAATGTAATTTTTAACGTGCTCCGGAAATATTTGGTAGCTCCATTTTTAATCGTTGCTGTTAAAAAACCATAGCGACAGTTAATATTATTTAGAGATTTAACTAATACAGCTTACAAAGATTTTAAAATGCTTTAGAGGCTTACAATAATACAAAATACGATTCCAAAAAATATTGTACAGATGCGACTGCAACATTTTTGAAATCGCTACTACCGCCACCACTGAAGTTCTGCCATGCATTAACCTAATAGTAACTGCTGCCTATTCTATCACAACATACGCTTTGAATATGCTTTCTGTAATATTAAACTTGTCGTAGTGCACAAGATATTTAATATTGTTACAGAGCAGCCTACAGCGTATTTCTCTTCCATGATGACGTGACACCAGGGTGAATGCTGGCAGATTTTTCCACATGCGACGTGACAACAAGCCGCTACCGAACCTATATCTTTTTGCAGTGTAAAGTATATTTATGTATGCATACATGATTGCCACTATTATATTAATACATTTTTTCACTTGGATATACGCATCACTGCCACCGGCTATTACATATCCTGTAATCACATAAAGAGTACATCAACAAAAAACAAAAAGCTCGCAGGGACAAAAATTCTCCAAGGGCGTCAACCAAATGTACCCATAGCACAATAAAAACCCAGACTGGCGATTGACACAATTCAGTATCCTAAACATAGGAAAGCCGTTGAGTTTGCATTCTAAGAATGTAAAAAATACCGTTGGGGTTACTGAGGCTTAGTTTTTTAAATGAGATAGCAAATTTCAGACGGTAGTGCAAAGGCACAAAACACCCAAAATTCAGATTTTGTAAAACGGTACACTTGAGGTTCACTAGAGAAAGGTTTTGTTTTTTATCCCGCTTGCACAGGATTACATTCCTGAGGAACATATTCAACCGAGCAAAGTTGAACTGGATGGCACTATTAAATCAGGACCCACACAAACAAGTTGCATTAAAGTACAACATACCTAGCTTGCAAGGAAATAGGTACAGGGTCCGAGAAATTATTCAAATTTTTCATTTTTACACCTTAGCATTGTATACGTGCTGCTAGATTGACGCTAAACCGACGTTCAGCATAAGACAAACGGTAATGCACATAAACAACACATACCTGGAGAACACGGTAGCAGAACATTGGGGTCAGTATTTGTCCGGTGAATGGTCCAAAAACAATTTTAAATGCCCAGCCGACCCGGTTGCTCACACCCAGCCTTGATTTAAACTGTCTACCTGGGATGCCGTCGACAGTGCATCCTCACTATTGTGTGACCTCAGGTACACGGCTGGTTTTCATCATCTGGCTAGTGCAGGTGATTTGAAAGGCTACGTTTTCCGTGAGCAGTTCGAGCTTAAAACTAAGCAAACACCATCTCTATTTACACAAATGAGGGCGAGGTCACACATCTAATTGTGCGTAGTTTCATTCCCAAATATTTTACAATCGTTTAAAAATCAAATTCTGTCATTAGATGTGTGGACTAGCTTATTAATAAAGGTTAAAAATTCCTTTTCAAATGTGGTGTATAAGATTTTTTCACCAAATTTATCAATATTTCTCGTTGGTCCGTTTTTTACTTAATATGAGCCCGCACTCGGAACATACCTAATTTTTTGACCGTTTCACCGTTTTAGTGAACAAATGACAAAGCGAACTTTCAAGAGCTTTATTTTACTTTCACATGCTAGTAATATATTAACAGTTCACGCTTCCATGGAGCAACAAATATTTCCTTTCTGTCTCAAATGGAAAATGCAAAATTCACAAAAGCCTTAGCAAGTTTTTATTAAATTCATAAACACACATAATATTAAAACATATTTTTTCAATAGGTGAGACTTAATCTTTAAAAGTACTTAACACACCAAGCTGCGTAAGCTTTAATACAATCTTACAAATCTACACTTTGTAATAAAAACAAACTTAAATTTTATTTTCGGTTGATAGCGGTCCTTTAATGTATACGAAGGCCCAATACTTATTTTTGTTAAATTGCACATCGACAGATTTTAAAAATACATAACGTTTATGTTTCCGTTCTAATTTTTGTAAGGTTACTACATTTAACACAATAGAAAAAAAACCCAACATTTAAATTATATTTGCCCTTTCTAACAAAAATTCACAGGATACTAATTAGTTAAATAAGTTTTTTTACAAAAATTTTTTACTTCTTTTTTTACATAGCACACCGAAATGGTAAATTATATAGTCTGATCAACCAGAGGCCGGCCACAACATACTTAATCAGACATCCATGACTCACCTGAGTTAGTCTTACTCCCATACTTCTGTTTGCTTCAAATCCGATATATTATTACATTTGGTCGATAAAGTTGATGCGTATTGCGTAAACTGATATTTTTCGCACCGTCTCCGTTGGACAAGCTGTGATGTATAGGCGAATCGTTGTCGCAGCTCTAAAACCTGGAAATATCATACTGAGAAGCATCGCCCCCCAAAAAAGAATATATATCCATTTTTTCTCTCACGAACATTGCTTATTCGTGAATTTTTGCCGAAAAAAACTTGAAGCCATTAGAACTTTCGATACAATGATTTTTAAATAGGGGCTGTAACCTGTAACGAGTGCACATTAGTTTCTAGGTTTTTAAAAACCCGCTTTATAAAATCTACAAAAACGAGGTCACAAATGTGTTACAGTGATCAGGTAAATCAAAGCGTACTTTCCAAAGCTTCAAGATCAAATCAGAAAATTCGTAAAAAAATTTAAACATTTTTTAAAATGTTCATTAGATTTTTCCATAAAGAGCTCTTAGTGTTCTCCGCTTCGACACCGGTTAACGATGCGCCTTGCCATTCAAAATATTTTCTAATTTATGAGTTTCAAGTTTTCCAATTTTGTCTTTCCTCAATATTCTGCGGTTTCCCATATTTTCCGTTCCTAAGATTTTTATGTTTCCCAAAGTACCAAACATTTTTCGACTTCTTTGTGCTTCCTGTTACCGAACATTTTACACATTCCTGAGATTTTCGTTTTCCAACCTCTTCCATTTCTCCTTTGAACATACTCTAGCTTCCTAGTGTATAAAGTTGCCGTTTCTGATCCTTTTCGGATTTCTCCCAATACCGTGCTTTAAGAGATCTGGCCCATGGTGATGTGCAGCTTTTGATTTACAGCTCCCGTGCATTGACCGATACCGTTCTTAGCACATCCCTATCCTCTGTGCCGGGCCCGGGCTGTAGGGGGCCCGGCTTAAGCTAACCTGCAACTATTCATTCACAGCTTCCTATGGTCTAATGTATCACTATTCTTGCTGGGCCCATAAATTCACATCACCTAATATTTGTGCTGATATTCCATTTTTTCAGCTTGCTTTATCGGCACACGACGCACCTTAGCCTTAGCACACGACGCACCTTAGCACACGACGCACCTTTATCGGCACACGACGCACCTTAGCCTTCCTTCACAAAATCCTGCAACAAATAATTGTAAAAAAATCACAATAACTGTTGGGTATACCCATGATTCTATGGCTGCCGAGCCCGAAGGCCCCGGCCCGGCTATTCGGGGTGGGGGGCGTCGGGCGATAAGCAGGGCCCTGGTTTCGGTTCTTTTCCATTATACCCCAGCCCGCATTTGCCCAAAAGTGATCCTCGAGATCTCCCCTGATCATTTCGACCAAAAAATTTAATTTTTAAAATTTTCAATTTTTTCGGGTCCCAAGGGATCCGATAAAAGCATCCGACGTTATGGCCAAAACTGCTCAATTGCTTAGCCTCTCGGCCTCCGATAGTTTTTTTGGGATAACTTAGGATCCAGTTACTGGATCTCTTTAAAAATATCATCATTCGATTCAGCTCGTCAAGCCGCGTCTAATGGTGGGCAAAACCTAATTTTTAAGAAAAAAATTTTGTGGTCAGTAACAAATAAAAAAATTTTAGGCGACTCAGCATTGTCCAACTTTTTGAGCTTTTAATTTCCAACATTTTTCCATATTCCAGGTTTGCCGTTCCAAACGAGGGGCAATCTCCCAAGTTTGCATTTATCTAAACATTTACAAATCGTCCATTTTCTGATTTCCGTTCATTTTTTAGCTTCCCTCTTCCGACATTTTCTGAATGCTCATGTTTCCTGCTTTCAAATATTTTCAAGTTTAAAAAGCTTTCGTTATTCTATATTTTTTAGCATCGCCAGTTTTTCGATTCCCAGCATCTTGAAGTTTTCAAAAATTCCCAATATTCCCGCTTTTCTACTTTACCGATTTTCGAAGTTTCCTGTTTCCCCAACGTTTTCGTATTTCTATGTACCCTGTTTCCCAACATTTACTAATTTCTAAAGAAAGCCGTCAACCAACGTTTACCACGTTCCCGAGTTCGAGCTTTTGACATTTTGCAGTTTCCACTTTTTAATTTCCTATTTTTTCCATTTTCATGTTTTAGGTTTCACGTTGCTTGATATCTTCCAAGTTCCAAGATTTTGCAATTTCTTACTTTCTTCTTACCAATATTTTTCAGTTTTCCCAGCTTGTTGACTCTGATCCTAAAACTTTCCAATTTCTCAGGTTTTCTGTGTTCTAACAGTTTCATGCTTCAGAGTTTCCAAACACTTTCCTGTTTCTCAAGTTTGTCGTTATGGTACATTTTCTCGATTCTTGAATTTTCCGTTCCCCAGAATCTTTTAATTCCTCAACTTTCTCGTTTTTAAACAATTTCTAGTTTCCCAAGTTGGTTTTCTAAGAACATTTTATAGTTTGCGCGGGAGACTATTTCACTCGTCCTGCGACACTGCGCACCAGGTTTGTAATATCGGGCAATGAAAACAGCCATTCTAGTGATTTGTTCATGTGACAATTCCAGTTTTATGGTTGCAATAAAAATATTATTCAGTCAATCCCAATCGCTATTCTGAATGATTTGTGCTTGCAAATAGCTAACATACCACTCAATCATTGCTTACCACGGGGTCACGTATAAATCATATATGGGCGAGCTCTCAAGTCCCAGGGAGCGGGTGGTCGAAGAGGGAGGAGTCGCTGCCGGGAGAGGGATCAACCGGTCGGCGCGGTTGATGAGAGCTCGTCGCGGAGAATAAATTTTTGAAATTGTTTGGACCTCAAAATTGGTCAAAATTTAACAGCGATTTTTGCCCATTTTTAGCCCAATTTTTGCCCATTTTCGCCCAATTTTTTCCAACGGAGGGGGATCGGACTACATTTCAGGGGGATCACTGTCGACAACATGGTGTCGTAGAAACCATCATGGATTTCATAAATTTTTTCAAAAGTAGCTGTCTAGGGGTATTGTCACTTGTCGACAGTGTCAAGCACACAGTGTCATCTTGCTGTTTCATTGACAGTGTGTGGCATTATTTCATCAACGTTTGCTTAGATACAAATATGCAGAATTTGAAAATAACTACACAGAACAGTTGACTAAATGAACCGCATTAGCCACACATGATGTTCGTTACAGTTAATTCGCGCCAAATTGGGAGCTACTGGTGTGTGCGACACTGTAAAGAAACAACGCATTAGCTAGGTGCGTGTCGTACACCCTCGGAAATTGATTTACTGTATGGGTGTCACCCTGACTGTCTATACGGTAGGGTCACCACTACAGGAGGACAAAAAATCCAAACTGCGGGGACATTATAACATGAACGCCGCATTAGCACCCGCTATACCCCGGGGCTTCGGACCTCGCCCATGTATGGTGATAGCTACATCTAGTCTAGTCATTATACCTGCTTTGATTGACATACCTCATTTTGATGTAGCAGTGTTTTCAGACAGGGCCACCAGTTGAATTTCCGGCGAGCTGTAATCATTTGCTTGTGAAGACCTTTTTTGAATTTTATCTCGAATAAATTTAAACATGTGCCTGCGTTTCCCAGTTTCGTCATATTGTAATATATAGTTCACCAAGGGCGCAGTACGCCAGTCAAAAGTAGGGAGGGGCGTTGCCCCAAAATTGAGGAGCCCCCCGCATGCTGTGGCGTTGTAGTTTACGAACCTAAAACTGCTGGAGTCTCGTTACCAGTCTAAGACGGCTCCAGACAAACCCTCTAGCTTTTAGCTGAGCTCATATATTTGAGCTTAAAACTGATAATATCGCATTTGTGAAACTCGCAAAATGATATTCATATTTCCAACCCGCGATCACTGTACACACGAAAATTTACAAACAGTGCTCGAAAAAGACACATCACTCAAAACTGCTATTCGCTCGTAAACTATTTAAATTTTACTTTAAATAATCGGCTACTAACCAAAATTGGGATATTGCTGTTTTGTTACATCGCAAGATCTGTACTGGTGGTACACTGACTAAGGTGACAGAAATTGAAAATTCAGACATATATAAATAAGCAATAGTTTCAATTATATTTGAGAATGAAATTCTTAGTCAATTATTATTACCATTTGTGAGGGCAAACGTTAGAATTTTGTTGTTGGGTTCCTCGGACACTGACATTATTTTTAGTAGAAAAATCCTATTTCCTAAAGTCGGTATATGTTTTGAGATATATAATGTGATCCTCTTGAATTGTGTTTGCACAATATTACACTTGTAAGCAGGAAATATTTAGTTTTTATTAATGTAACGTTGTTTTGCGATACTAAGTGATTGCTGTTTGCCACATAGCCATACATGCACGTAGGGTGGGTTACTTCCCCCTTTAAGGTGTCGCAGCAACCTCTCGGCATGCAGTACCGACTCTCATTGAAAGTGTAGCCCTACCCGAAACTATAAGCGGCGAAGGCAAATGGTCCCACCAGGAAGGCCGAAGACCGATCGACCCCTTTTGAGGTCCCTGCTACCCCACCTGGGCAATAGGACTTTGTGCATTTGTTCACATAGCGCGGTTCGTCTTTGTATTTTGCCGACAACCCAATTAAAATACCTATATATAAAAGAAAATCGGAACCCAGAAATTTAAATAAAAAATATCGCACAAAAATGACAGTTCAGGAACTTGTTATACAAAAAGTGCTAAAAATATATAATATTGGTAGAGAACAGCATTTCTTCTTATTTTTGTAATGTAAATGTCTAATTCTGGTTTTACAATATTTAGATCTAATTTCAATGTGTTCATTGCACTACAGTGACAAGGTCTCATAAAATGCCAGTACTCGTATTGTGATTTTGGTAAATATTTTTTTTTCAATTTTTTGTTTGCAAAATCGTTACAAATATGTATCTGTATAATTAAAATAATAATACCATAATGTAGAGTGTATTTTGGAGGCGCTAATGATCATTGTACAAGAGAAGTTTTTAGAGATGCTACTTGTGTTGCAAATCTTTTTGTGTTAATAATATTTAATTTTGGTTTCTATAATGCATCATTTTTAGTTACAAACATTTTCTTATATAGAAAAACCATAAAGCGATCAATCGTGCTTGTCATTTTAAAGTTTATAACTATAATAGATCAACAGAATTAGATCGATGTTTCGGAGCATAAATGAAACAATTGATAAATCCGGAACTATATTTTTTTAGAATGTCGACAACACTTTCAAACCATATTTTAAATTTTTTACACTTTTTAATAAGAAAGAAAAGCATGTTTAACGAATTTTTAATTGAAAACATCACATAATATTGTAGCGCACACTGAAAAAAATTATACATCCTCATTGCGAAATTTAGCCTACTTGAGAGCCAATTAGTCCAGTGTCAGCAGAATTTTAAGAGTTAAAAAATATTTTATCCTAAAATATTGTATCCGCGCATATTGCCTATAACTAAAAAAGAAGCCTTTTATTTTTCGAATATATATTTGGCATAGTTAAGCGTTGTTTTTGCTATTAAATATTGACCTCAAATGTTTAATATCAGAGACTTATGCAATTCGTAGTTTCGCACAGACGCCCGGATTTTGCAACCAAAATAAATTTGAGACTAATTGCCCAAAGTTGTATGTGATAAGAGGCTATTCTCAACCATTTCAGCCACTTCTGGGAAGGATAAATCAATAAACAGTACAGCACATTTAAACACCGCGAAAATTAGATGATGTGACTTTTAAGGTATGCTAAACCCACCGAATATACCAAGTTCATCCCGTTAGCGGTCAATAGTTTATGACAATGAAAGTGCGTTAAACGCCATTCTTTTATTCAATCTGATACCTAGATACCCTACGGTTTGAAACAGTGTAGAATAAAATAGCAGACACTACCGAGAGATACAAAATATGGATCTAGCGTGTAAAATTAATTTGAGTAAGAGATATCAGTGACAGCTTTAAATCAGTGCGCTGCACCAGATGTAGCTCACATTTTGCAAGAAGCAAGAGAAATAGCTAATAAAACATTTTAATGACTCCGCAGCGTAAAACATTGTGCAAAGCCTTGAATTAACAAACGCATCAATGTACTTGTTGGTCACCAGCAGAACAAATCTTCTGTGCTTCGCGAATGAAAAGCGGTTTATGCCAAATCGCTTTAATTTGATGAAATTATTTCTCGTGAAATGTTGAAATGAAACGTGACCAATAAAAGCTCGTGTTTTTATTGCGTCAAATCCTTGGTGATTAGCTCTCTACCAGGTGGGTTGGCAGAAGTAGCTGAAAAGCTGATGGACCAAATGTCTGAAGCCCACAAGTTGAGCAGTGCATTACTGCACTAGTTAGCAGGTTCATCAGTAACAGCGTTTTGGTTTGGCTTCCATGCGCATCAACTTTTGGCGTGGATGATTTATAGAAAGTAGTAGTTCCTGGGTTGGCCGAAACAGTATAATTTATATTTGCTGGTTGCACCCATTCATCGAAACAAGCCGTCGAGTAGAGAGTTTTGCTCGCCGTATTTCGTTCGTGAGCGTAGAATTTTGCACATAAAATACAATTATCCCTCGAATTGCAAGTATATAATCATTCGAACAGAAAAGTATTACTATCAATGGGGTTGCAGCGAGCAAATCGCAACAACGGGTCCGACAACACCAAATGCAACACACACTCCAGTGGCCAAGAATAATGCAACCGCTAACCGCATATTCGAAGGCTAATATCAATCGGACTGCAGCGAGCAAATCGCAGCAACGGGCTCCGACAACCCCAAATGCAATACACACTTGAGTGGCCAAGAATAATGCAACCGGTAACCGTATATTCGAAGGCTACTACCAATCGGACTGCAGCGAGCAAATCGCAGCAACGGGCTCCGACAACCCCAAATGCAATACACGCTTGAGTGGCCAAGAATAATGCAACCGCTAACCGTACATTCGAAGGCTACTATCAGTTGGGCTGCAGCGAGCAAATCGCAGCAACGGGCTCCGACAACCCCAAATGCAATACACACTTGAGTGGCCAAGAATAATGCAACCGGTAACCGCATATTCGAAGGTTACTACCAATCGGGTTGCAGCGAGCAAATCGCAACAACCGGTCCGACAACCCCGAATGCAACACACACTCCAGTGGCCAAGAATAATGCAACAGCTAACCGCATATTCGAAGGTTAATATCAATCGGACTGCAGCGAGCAAATCGCAGCAACGGGCTCCGACAACCCCAAATGCAATACACACTTGAGTGGCCAAGAATAATGCAACCGGTAACCGCATATTCGAAGGTTACTATCAACGGGGTTGCAGCGAGCAAATCGCAACAACGGGTCCGACAACCCCAAATGCAAGATACACTCGAGTGGATAAGAATAATGCAACCGCTAAGCACATCTTCGAAGGCTACTAACAATCGTGTTGCAGCGAGCAAATCGCAACAACGGGTCCGACAACCCCAAATGCAACGCACACTCGAGTGGCAGAGATAATGCAACCGGTAACCGTATATTCGAAGGCTACTAACAATCGTGTTGCAGCGAGCAAATCGCAACAACGGGTCCGACAACCCCAAACGCAACGCACACTCGAGTGGCCAAGAATAATGCAACCGGTAACCGTATATTCGAAGGCTACTATCAATCGGACTGCAGCGAGCAAATCGCAGCAACGGGCTCCGACAACCCCAAATGCATTAGAAACTATATCCCACAACCTGAAATACCCCTAGCTCTATCCTGCCCTAGCATCCCTGGCGTATCTCCTTTCTGAGGCTCCTTCTCTGCGCTCAACGGCTCTAGCCCCTTTATCACCTTGGCCCTCGCCTTTGGTCAGGGCAATGGCTATCTTCTATCGACCTTTCCTGGATTCATTATTAATTTACGACTTGAATTGCCCCTTCCATCTCTTACTTTACCATTCTCCTAATTAAATTTCAAAATGCCGACGCCTATCAAACATCTTCGTCACACCTGTACTTGTACATCACAATAAAATATAAGCACAAATTCACGAGCTTTATAACTGCTTGTTTGGAACACTCTTAATCCAAGGGGAACTTTTGTTCCTATTGTTGCTGCACCGAAATCGTTTACTAGTACTTTTAAACCGCAGTTGTGGAAGAACAATAGTCTAATCCCTAGTCCAACAAATGAATATGTGAACCACCACCGCCTGTGCATCGTTATCAGTTATGTTCTCGAAGCAGGCAGTGACCTTGCTGTGACACCTGAAAAAATGTCAATCGAGCTAACATTCGACGTTGGTGGGATAATCGTTCCGAATGGGAACAATGTCCATCGTTATCAGTTGTGTTCCCGAAGCAGGCAGCGACCAGTGGCAGTGAAATGACAGCTGAAATATGTCAGTTGAGCGTTCGTTCGACGCTGGTGGGATAATCGTTCCGAATGGGAACAATGTCCATCGTTATCAGTTGTGTTTCCGAGCAGGCAGCGATCGTGCAGTGACAGCTGAAATATGTCACCCGTCGGTGGTGGGAGAACGGTGAGAGGGACAAGCCGATGGGGGGGGGGGGGTCGTTCGACGTTGGTGGAATAATCGTTTTTTTCCGAATGGGAATAATGTCCATCGTTATCAGTTGTGTTCCCGAAGCAGGCCCCGACCGTGCAGAGACAGCTGAAATATGTCAGTCGAGCGATCGATCAACGTTGGTGGGGTAATCGTTCCGAATGGGAACAATGTCCATCGTTGTGAGTTGTGTTCCCGAAGCAGGCAGCGATCGTGCAGTGACAGCTGAAATATGTCAGTCGAGCGTTCGTTCGACGCTGGTGGGATAATCGTTCCGAATGGGAACAATGTCCATCGTTATCAGTTGTGTTTCCGCAGCAGGCAGCGACCGTGCAGTGACAGCTGAAATATGTCAACCGAGAATTCGTTCGACGTTGGTGGGATAATCGTTCCGAATAGGAACAATGTCCATCGTGATCAATTGTGTTCCCGAAGCAGGCAGCGACCGTGCAGTGACAGCAGAAATATGTCAGTCGAGCGGTCGATCAAAGTTGGTGGGGTAATCGTTCCGAATGGGAACAATGTCCATCGTTATGAGTTGTGTTCCCAAACCATGCAGCGATCGTGCAGTGACAGCTGAAATATGTCAGTCGAGCGTCCGTTCGACGCTGGTGGGATAATCGTTCCGAATGGGAATAATTTCCATCGTTATCAGTTGTGTTTCCGCAGCAGGCAGAGACCGTGCAGTGACAGCTGAAATATGTCGGTCGAGCAATCGTTCGACGTTGGTGGGATAATCGTTCCGCATGGAAATAATCTGTCCATCATTATCAGCTGTGTTCCCGAAGCAGCCAGCGACGGTGCAATGACAGCTGAAATATGTCAGTCGAGCGTTCGTTCGACGCTGGTGGGATAATCGTTCCGAATGGGAACAATGTCCGTCGTTATCAGTTGTGTTTCCGCAGCAGGCAGCGACCGTGCAGTGACAGCTGAAATATGTCGGTCGAGCAATCGTTCGACGTTGGTGGGATAATCGTTCCGCATGGAAATAATCTGTCCATCGTTATCAGCTGTGTTCCCGAAGCAGCCAGCGACGTGAAATGACAGCTGAAATATGTCAGTTGAGCAATCGTTCGACGTTGGTGGGATAATCGTTCCGAATGGGAACAATGTCCATCGTTGTGAGTTGTGTTCCCGAAGCAGGCAGCGATCGTGTAGTGACAGCTGAAATATGTCAACCTAGCATTCGTTCGACGTTGGTGGGATAATCGTTCCGAATGGGAACAATGCCCATCGTGATCAATTGTGTTCCCGAAGCAGGCAGCGACCGTGCAGTGACAGCAGAAATATGTCAGTCGAGCGGTCGATCAAAGTTGGTGGGGTAATCGTTCCGAATGGGAACAATGTCCATCGTGATCAATTGTGTTCCCGAAGCAGGCAGCGACCGTGCAGTGACAGCAGAAATATGTCAGTCGAGCGGTCGATCAAAGTTGGTGGGGTAATCGTTCCGAATGGGAACAATGTCCATCGTTATGAGTTGTGTTCCCGAAGCAGGCAGCGATCGTGCAGTGACAGCTCAAATATGTCAGTCGAGCGTTCGTTCGACGCTGGTGGGATAATCGTTCCGAATGGGAATAATGTCCATCGTTATCAGTTGTGTTTCCGCAGCAGGCAGAGACCGTGCAGTGACAGCTGAAATATGTCAGTCGAGCGTTCGTTCGACGCTGGTGGGATAATCGTTCCGAATGGGAACAATGTCCGTCGTTATCAGTTGTGTTTCCGCAGCAGGCAGCGACCGTGCAGTGACAGCTGAAATATGTCGGTCGAGCTTTCGTTCGACGTTGGTGGGATAATCGTTCCGAATGGGAACAATGTCCATCGTGATCAATTGTGTTCCCGAAGCAGGCAGCGACCGTGCAGTGACAGCAGAAATATGTCAGTCGAGCGGTCGATCAAAGTTGGTGGGATAATCGTTCCGAATGGGAACAATGTCCATCGTTATCAGTTGTGTTTCCGCAGCAGGCAGCGATCGTGTAGTGACAGCTGAAATATGTCAACCTAGCATTCGTTCGACGTTGGTGGAATAATCGTTCCGAATGGGAACAATGTCCATCGTGATCAATTGTGTTCCCGAAGCAGGCAGCGACCGTGCAGTGACAGCAGAAATATGTCAATTGAGCATTCGTTCGACGTTGGTGGGGTTATCGTTCCGAATGGGAACAATGTCCATCGTTGTGAGTTGTGTTCCCGATGCAGGCAGCGATCGTGCAGTGACAGCTGAAATATGTCAGTCGAGCGTTCGTTCGACGTTGGTGGGATAATCGTTCCGAACGAGAACAATGTCCATCGTTATCAGTTGTGTTTCCGCAGCAGGCAGCGACCGTGCAGTGACAGCTGAAATATGTCGGTCGAGCAATCGTTCGACGTTGGTGGGATAATCGTTCCGAATGGGAACAATGTCCATCGTTGTGAGTTGTGTTCCCGAAGCAGGCAGCGACCGTGCAGTGACAGCAGAAATATGTCAGTCGAGCGGTCGATCAAAGTTGGTGGGATAATCGTTCCGAATGGGAACAATGCCCATCGTGATCAATTGTGTTCCCGAAGCAGGCAGCGACCGTGCAGTGACAGCAGAAATATGTCAGTCGAGCGGTCGATCAAAGTTGGTGGGGTAATCGTTCCGAATGGGAACAATGTCCATCGTTATGAGTTGTGTTCCCAAACCATGCAGCGATCGTGCAGTGACAGCTGAAATATGTCAGTCGAGCGTCCGTTCGACGCTGGTGGGATAATCGTTCCGAATGGGAATAATTTCCATCGTTATCAGTTGTGTTTCCGCAGCAGGCAGAGACCGTGCAGTGACAGCTGAAATATGTCGGTCGAGCAATCGTTCGACGTTGGTGGGATAATCGTTCCGCATGGAAATAATCTGTCCATCATTATCAGCTGTGTTCCCGAAGCAGCCAGCGACGGTGCAATGACAGCTGAAATATGTCAGTCGAGCGTTCGTTCGACGCTGGTGGGATAATCGTTCCGAATGGGAACAATGTCCGTCGTTATCAGTTGTGTTTCCGCAGCAGGCAGCGACCGTGCAGTGACAGCTGAAATATGTCGGTCGAGCAATCGTTCGACGTTGGTGGGATAATCGTTCCGCATAGGAACATTGTGTCCATCGTTATCAGTTTTGTTCCCGAAGCAGGCAGCGACCGTGCAGTGACAGTTGAAACATGTCAGTTAAGCAATCGCTCGACGTTGGTGGGATAATCGTTCCGAATGGGAACACTATGTCTATCATTATCAGTTGTGTTCCTGAAGCAGGCAGCGACCGTGCCGTGACAGCTGAAAAATGTCAGTCGAGCGGTCGATCAAAGTTGGTGGGGTGGGAAAATGTCGTTCCGCAGCGATCGTGGTGACAGCAAAATGTCCATCGGTTGTCGAGTTGTGTGGGGGGACATGTCCTCGACAGTGGTTCCGAGCAGGCAGCGACTGTGCAGTGACAGCTAAAATATGTCAATTGAGTATTCGTTCGACATTGGTGGGGTAATCGTTCCGAATGGGAACAATGTCCATCGTTATGAGTTGTGTTCCCGAAGCAGGCAGCGACCGTGCAGTGACAGCTGAAATATGTCGGTCGAGCAATCGTTCGACGTTGGTGGGATAATCGTTCCGTATGGAAATAATCTGTCCATCGTTATCAGTTGTGTTCCCGAAGCAGGCAGCGACCGTGCAGTGACAGCTGAAATATGTCAGTTGAGTTAACATTCGACGTTGGTGGTATAATCGTTCCGAATGGGAACAATGTCCATCGTTGTGAGTTGTGTTCCCGAAGCAGGCAGCGATCGTGCAGTGACAGCTCAAATATGTCAGTCGAGCGTTCGTTCGACGCTTGGTGGGAATAATCGTTCCGAATGGGAACAATGTCCATCGTGATCAGTTGTGTTCCCGAAGCAGGCAGCGACCGTGCAGTGACAGCTGAAATATGTCAGTTGAGTTAACATTCGACGTTGGTGGTATAATCGTTCCGAATGGGAACAATGTCCATCGTTATCAGTTGTGTTCCCGAAGCAGGCAGCGACCGTGCAGTGACAGCTGAAATATGTCAATTGAGCATTCGTTCGACGTTGGTGGGGTTATCGTTCCGAATGGGAACAATGTCCATCGTTGTGAGTTGTGTTCCCGATGCAGGCAGCGATCGTGCAGTGACAGCTGAAATATGTCAGTCGAGCGTTCGTTCGACGTTGGTGGGATAATCGTTCCGAACGAGAACAATGTCCATCGTTATCAGTTGTGTTTCCGCAGCAGGCAGCGACCGTGCAGTGACAGCTGAAATATGTCAGTCGAGCGGTCGATCAAAGTTGGTGGGATAATCGTTCCGAATGGGAACAATGCCCATCGTGATCAATTGTGTTCCCGAAGCAGGCAGCGACCGTGCAGTGACAGCAGAAATATGTCAGTCGAGCGGTCGATCAAAGTTGGTGGGGTAATCGTTCCGAATGGGAACAATGTCCATCGTTATGAGTTGTGTTCCCAAACCATGCAGCGATCGTGCAGTGACAGCTGAAATATGTCAGTCGAGCGTCCGTTCGACGCTGGTGGGATAATCGTTCCGAATGGGAATAATTTCCATCGTTATCAGTTGTGTTTCCGCAGCAGGCAGAGACCGTGCAGTGACAGCTGAAATATGTCAGTCGAGCGTCCGTTCGACGCTGGTGGGATAATCGTTCCGAATGGGAATAATCTGTCCATCATTATCTAGCTGCATGATCCCACCAACGTCGAACAAATTCTCGGTTGACATATTTCAGCTGTCACTGCACGATCGCTGCCTGCTTCGGGAACACAACTCACAACGATGGACATTGTTCCCATTCGGAACGATTACCCCACCAACGTTGATCGATCGCTCGACTGACATATTTCAGCTGTCTCTTGCGCGAAGTAAGGGCTGTTCGGGAACACAACTGATAACGATGGACAGATTATTTCCATACGGAACGATTATCCCACCAACGTCGAACGATTGCTCGACCGACATATTTCAGCTGTCACTGCACCGTCGCTGCCTGCTGCGGAAACACAACTGATAACGACGGACATTGTTCCCATTCGGAACGATTATCCCACCAACGTCGAACGAATGCTCGGTTGACATATTTCAGCTGTCACTACACGATCGCTGCCTGCTTCGGGAACACAACTCACAACGATGGACATTGTTCCCATTCGGAACGATTATCCCACCAACGTCGAACGATTGCTCAACTGACATATTTCAGCTGTCATTTCACGTCGCTGGCTGCTTCGGGAACACAGCTGATAACGATGGACAGATTATTTCCATGCGGAACGATTATCCCACCAACGTCGAACGATTGCTCGACCGACATATTTCAGCTGTCACTGCACGGTCGCTGCCTGCTGCGGAAACACAACTGATAACGACGGACATTGTTCCCATTCGGAACGATTATCCCACCAACGTCGAACGAATGCTCGGTTGACATATTTCAGCTGTCACTGCACGATCGCTGCCTGCTTCGGGAACACAACTCACAACGATGGACATTGTTCCCATTCGGAACGATTACCCCACCAACGTTGATCGATCGCTCGACTGACATATTTCAGCTGTCTCTGCACGGTCGGGGCCTGCTTCGGGAACACAACTGATAACGATGGACAGATTATTTCCATACGGAACGATTATCCCACCAACGTCGAACGATTGCTCGACCGACATATTTCAGCTGTCACTGCACCGTCGCTGCCTGCATCGGGAACACAACTCACAACGATGGACATTGTACCCATTCGGAACTATAACCCCACCAACTTGTCGACCGCATCCATGTTTGCAATATTTCAGCTGTCACTGCACTGTCGCTGCCTGCTTCGGGAACACAATTGATCACGATGGACATTGTTCCCATTCGGAACGATTATCCCACCAACGTCGAACGATTGCTCAACTGACATATTTCAGCTGTCATTTCACGTCGCTGGCTGCTTCGGGAACACAGCTGATAACGATGGACAGATTATTTCCATGCGGAACGATTATCCCACCAACGACGAACGATTGCTCGACCGACATATTTCAGCTGTCACTGCACTGTCGCTGCCTGCTGCGGAAACACAACGAGATAACGACGGAACATTGTTCCCATCGGAACGATTATCCCACCAACGCCACGATTGCTCGACCGACATATTTAGCTGTCACTGCACGGCGCTGCCGAAATTGCGGAAGCACAACTGATAACGACGTACATTGTTCCCATTCGGAATGATTATCCCACCAGCGTGAACGACCGCTCGACTGAATATTTCAGCTGTCATTGCACCCCAGTCGCTCGCTGCTTCGGGAACACAGCTGATAAAGAAGACAAATTATTTCCATGCGGAACGAATATCCCACCAACGTCGAACGAATGCCTTTACTGACATATTTCAACTGTCACTGCACTGTCTCTGCCTGCTGCGGAAACACAACTGATAACGATGGAAATTATTCCCATTCGGAACGATTATCCCACCAGCGTCGAACGGACACTCGACTGACATATTTCAGCTGTCACTGCACGATCGCTGCATGGTTTGGGAACACAACTCATAACGATGGACATTGTTCCCATTCGGAACGATTACCCAACCAACTTTGATCGACCGCTCGACTGACATATTTCTGCTGTCACTGCACGGTCGCTGCCTGCTTCGGGAACACAATTGATCACGATGGGCATTGTTCCCATTCGGAACGATTATCCCACCAACTTTGATCGACCGCTCGACTGACATATTTCTGCTGTCACTGCACGGTCGCTGCCTGCTTCGGGAACACAATTGATCACGATGGACATTGTTCCTATTCGGAACGATTATCCCACCAACGTCGAACGAATGCTCGATTGATATATTTCAGCTGTCACTGCACGGTCGCTGCCTGCTGCGGAAACACAACTGATAACGATGGACATTGTTCTCGTTCGGAACGATTATCCCACCAACGTCGAACGAACGCTCGACTGACATATTTCACCTGTCACTGCACGATCGCTACCTGCATCGGGAACACAACTGACCACGATGGACATTGTTCCGGTTCGGAACGATAACCCCACCAACGTCGAACGAATGCTCGACATATTTCAGCTGTCACTGCACGGTCGCTGCCTGCTTCGGGAACACAACTGACAACGATGGACATTGTTCCCATTCGGAACGATTATCCCACCAGCGTCGAACGAATGCCTCGACTGACATATTTCTGCTGTCACTGACACGGTCGCTGCCTGCTTCGGGAACACAATTGATCACGATGGGCATTGTTCCAATTCGGAACGATTATCCCACCAACTTTGATCGACCGCTCGACTGACATATTTCTGCTGTCACTGCACGGTCGCTGCCTGCTTCGGGAACACAATTGATCGCCATGGACATTGTTCTCGTTCGGAACGATTATCCCACCAACGTCGAACGAACGCTCGACTGACATATTTCACCTGTCACTGCACGATCGCTGCCTGCATCGGGAACACAACTCACAACGATGGACATTGTTCCCATTCGGAACGATAACCCCACCAACGTCGAACGAATGCTCACATATTTCAGCTGTCACTGCACAGTCGCTGCCTGCTTCGGGAACACAACTGATAACGATGGACATTATTCCCATTCGGAACGATTATCCCACCAGCGTCGAACGAACGCTCGACTGACATATTTGAGCTGTCACTGCACGATCGCTGCCTGCTTCGGGAACACAACTCATAACGATGGACATTGTTCCCATTCGGAACGATTACCCCACCAACTTTGATCGACCGCTCGACTGACATATTTCTGCTGTCACTGCACGGTCGCTGCCTGCTGCGGAAACACAACTGATAACGATGGACATTGTTCTCGTTCGGAACGATTATCCCACCAACGTCGAACGAACGCTCGACTGACATATTTCAGCTGTCACTGCACGGTCGCTGCCTGCTGCGGAAACACAACTGATAACGATGGACATTGTTCTCGTTCGGAACGATTATCCCACCAACGTCGAACGAACGCTCGACTGACATATTTCACCTGTCACTGCACGATCGCTACCTGCATCGGGAACACAACTCACAACGATGGACATTGTTCCCATTCGGAACGATTACCCCACCAACTTTGATCGACCGCTCGACTGACATATTTCTGCTGTCACTGCACGGTCGCTGCCTGCTTCGGGAACACAATTGATCACGATGGGCATTGTTCCCATTCGGAACGATTATCCCACCAACTTTGATAGACCGCTCGACTGACATATTTCTGCTGTGACTGCACGGTCGCTGCCTGCTTCGGGAACACAATTGATCACGATGGACATTGTTCCTATTGGAACAATTTTGCCACCCAACGTCGAACGAACGCTCAACTGGTCATATTTCACCTGTCACTGCGTGATCGCTGCCTGCATCGGGAACACAACTCACAACGATGGACATTGTTCCCATTCAGAACAATAACCCCACCAACGTCTAACGAATGCTCACATATTTCA
>JASANE010009491.1:0-53192 GCA_030248225.1 Trileptium ribeirensis | reverse complement strand
TTCCACTTGGTAGACATGCAACTGATTTTCAGGCAGAGGTTTCTAATATATGCAGACGAGCAGACATTCTAGAAGTAAAAGAAATTTAGGAACAGAAGTATCGCTATTTCTAGCTATAGTCAAGCTGCACTTAAGGCATTAGATAATCCTGAATCAGCTCTTGGTGCGTGGTGGGGAAGACATAGCACTTAATAGAGTTGTAAAAGGAACAGCTTGAAATTAGGTTGGATTAAAGGACATTCTGGATTGTTTGGGAATGATGGCCTGATGGCTTGCTAAAAGGGATCGGACACTGTGTTTGTGGGTCCTGAACCCTGTATTCCTATAAACAATACAATTTCTAAGACTTTCTTAAAAGATTGTTCATATAGGGACCATCAGTCAAAGTGGCACAAAGGAAATAATTGCTTGAGATTAGATGTTTCTTTAAAGAAATTGATAAAAGGAAATCCATGTTTCTATGGAAATTGAATAAAGACAGAATGAGAATCGCCATGCAATTTCTTACTGGACATGAAAATTTTATGAAACATTTGAAAACTTTGAAGATTGAAGATAATGATAAGTGTAGAAGGTGTGGTAAAGATTTGGAAACTGCATAACACTTGACTTTTTAATGCAGTAAATTCGAGATTTAAGATTGAAATTCTTTGGACATGGAATTTTGGATAGCTCCCAAGGACATCAATTATTAAAATTGATCCAATTACTAGGTTTCTGGGACAGGATAAGATTTTAGATTTTTCAAACAGATTTGGGGTGCTGGAAAGGACCTAGGGTCCAACCAGATTATATTAACCCCTCTTAATGTCATTCATTCATGCTAGAGGCAATATTCAGTTAACAAAGGAGATAACCACATGGATCATTTCAAGCTACGATGTCCTTTTGCCCCAGAAAAAATGACTAATGACTTTTTTGGTTCCGATTATCTCATTTTTACACCCTATGACCAAAAACGTCAAGGATCCCTAAGTTGAGGTCGTTATAGTAAATTTTTAACCGTTTTTATGCTATGGCTTCCCAAATACCACCTCCCTGCTGCTCAGCAAGTACCATAAAATGGCCTCTGGTATGCTCCAGGTTGCATCTAGCCTCGATTTTGTGATCTATCTCGTGCAGCCCGTCAGCGCGGTCAAAATGACGTTATGCGGAACTCCGTATATCAAAAATTAAGCTTTTTATACCTATTCTTCGGTCAAATTTAACACTTTTAAAACACGGGGGTGCCGATTTATACCGGTTATTAAATGGAAACGAAGCAGTCATAAACGGTAGCTATTTATATCGATAGTTTAGCCTGGGGGAAGTGTTATGCAAAAAAATTCAAAACATACCCTTTGCCAGATATGTTAGAATGCCGGAAGTAGCCGGTGGTCGGGTAAAAATGTGAAATGGCCAATTCGACCGTGTTTAACCAGCATAGTTAACTTGAAAACGGGATGTAAGATATTCTATACCACAATTTCCACTATGAGTGGTACAAAATGGCAGCCCATATCAACTGGCAGTGTACATGCCTGAGACCATGGTCGGGGGGGTAAATTCAGAATTTTTTCAAAAAATAATTTCGCGACATATGTCGTCCAAACGTATTGCCACAATGTATTATGAACCAAAAGCGTGAAATTTCCTCGAAATAACATCATATGTTCGATTTGTCCACATTTTGGTGGTGGTCGGGGGTGGGTAAAAGTGTGGTCGGGGGTGGGTAAAAGTGTGGTCGGGGGTGGGTAAAAGTGTGGTCGGGGGTGGGTAAAAGCCTGAGATCAATAGGTCGGGCGCGAGATAGAGCTCAGGTCGTTTCACCATTCGCTTCGTGATTGGAAAGAACCATAACAGACAAATTAATTGACTTCTACTGACTCCACGATACCCCTAACTAGCAACGGTCGGGGGTAATCAAATGTGCTAAAATCGACCTTTTGACCCTAGCGCTGGGGTAAGTAACAGCAAGCACCTTGGTTAATATTTTTAAAAGGCACACCCAGGGGACAGGTATGATATATGAACAACGTTTATCTACCATGCATAAGTAACGAGCAATGACCAAAAAAAGAATTTGGTCGGGGGGGGGTAAAAGTGTGGTTCATGCCATATCGACAGCTGTCACTCTCCATGATTGGAGTAGATTTGAAAATCGTGCAGTTAAAAATGCTGTGTAGACCTGACTAATCCTGCATAGAAAAGAATTTGGGCCATAACTTCGAACACGGAGCCACGACACTACCCGAAAAAAAGATGTCCTAAAATTAGTCGTTACGATTTTTGTCAATTTGGGACTTATGTGGATGCCCAGCCTCTTACGGCGTGTGTGAAGCCGAAAAATTTTTTTGTTTGAACTAGCTAACTAATGACGCTTCCTAGCGTAAATAACATTTTTACCAGTTCCCTGCACGTTTATGTGCTACTGGCCAAAATCCAGTTTTACCCCCCCCCCGACTAAAAGGCCATCGTAGCGTGAAATGACCTACATACAGAAATCAGGGACTGGGGTCAAAACTGTATTCCTGAGTTTATACGGTGATAGGAAAAACCGTCCTATTCTTCTTTAGTTTTGCGTAAACCAGTACTATTAATGCTGACATGCAACTATTTAAATTATCAAAATAACGGGCACTCTGTTGACCAAATGGGGTCGTCTGTTTAATTCGCCTATTTCGATATATAGCACGTTACTAACACAGTGTGGATCTGATCAGGGGCGGTCCGGATCGCAAATTATATGACGAGCAGTTACGGACAGAAATAAATACAAATAGTACGCCCAAAAAATCAATATCAGCGCCTAAGCTTAGTTAGTAGTAGCAACACAAATTTAACTCACATAAAAACTACTGAAAATACCGGTTTTATTGCCTATATTCAAATGGTGAGTGACCAAGCGGAGCAAAAATATTTGGCGTCTGTGAATAACCGTGCTGGCTCAGCGGTCGGCTGTTTGATGGTTAATTGGAAAAACCGTGCACAATCCACCAAAATATTAGCAGATGGGTAGAGTGCAGCAAAGTATAATTATTACTCTCCAAATTTGGTGACAATCACATTCTCGCAGTTTAATTGATATCTGCAACACTAAAGTCCGGAAAATTGTTTTGGGTTGGACACTAAAAACCAACAAAAGGGTTTAATTAGCAGTCGATATAAAACATTGTAGTGCCGATAAGTACAACAGTAGTCACTACTTACAATTATTATTGTCTGAAGCCTTAGGAACCAGCGAACAAAAAAAATAATATTTAAAGAACTCAAATGGCAAGTTTTATTTTGCCACGAGCAAGTTACGAGCGAGCAGCGGTCAATAATTGCGACGAGTACTGAAATTTCAATTTTTTTTCAAACAAGATGGAAATATTGCATTTAAATAAAGCGTCGATGTTGTTAACTTTCCAATATTCCTATAATGGTATAACATGTACACGCAAGACATGGTTTGGAAAGCGACATCTCATGTACGCGCGGCGGTACTACAAAAAACACTAAAGTAAATTTTTCGGGAATCGTTCGCCAAAAATTTAACAGCTGGTCATTACTACTCGCAAAATTTTCTCTCAAGTGTTGACGAGTTCTTCGTAAACGACTGGTGGAAATTTAGCTATATTTCTGTCCGTAACTGTTGTAGCACCAAATGACTCACCTGGGCGGCACTACACGTCGGAGCGTTTGCGTACTGAACTTGACTGAACGAAGGCGACAAACTTCCACCATCGTGATTCAACCGAGACCAGTGCTCTGCAACACAACGACTATTTACCTTTATATAACAAGCAATAATAACTATTAGGTAATGCTCAATAAGTTTATATAATTACGTTATGTACTACGATCCTGAAAGGGAAATGATCGTTCCTTGTTCGAAGTTTCTGCGAACGTTGTTCTCAAGAAGTTTTTTGTGTTTAAATAATTGTTGTTCGACTGTTGGTTTGACTCGAGATATGCGGTTTTGACGAAACAACGGGTTTTACTTTTGAGTATATATTCAGTTCGACTCGTCAACTTAACCCAATGACTTCTCCTCAAAACGTGAGCTCTCCACCTATCTAAGCGTCCTTCAAACGGTACAATTTACTCAAGAACAACGCAGCGGCGACTGGAACCACATAGAAAAAAAAATTCCACACTTCAAGCAGAACCACATTTTCTTGACACCAATAAGATTATTCGGTAAATAAAAAGTACTTGTCTGATATCCTTCGGGAAGCCCTGGAATAACACCTGAATGGTACATCTTTACGCCGTTCCAAAGCAGACACACTGTTGAATTCTTAGACCAAAAATCAAATTGAGAACTTAGGCCACGACAGTGATATTTGTGAATACTAATTTATAATCCTTTGTTTTGACTTTGACAATAAAATATTTTATTCATTACTATTCATGAAACCACAGACAGGTCTTCGATTTCGGCACAATACAGCATTGTGTGTGTTTTTACTGTTTCCAACAAATCGGTGTTGTCAATTTACATTTTTATGTTCAAATTTAAATTATAAAGGAACGGCGACGGCACCCATTCTTTTGTCTTCCGAATTTATTTGGACGCGCTGACATTAATATATAGGTCATAAGTAATAACCACGAAACACTAATCCTACGTTCAAAGTCAGCAGTAAGTCTTTAATACGTCTGCTTTACCGTTACGTGCGTTTGATATTTCAGTTGGTCACATTTTTAAAGTATTTACAGTACTCGCCACAAATTGACTGCTACTTGCTCGTTGTTCGCTAGCAACTTCCTCCTGGGAAAATAAAATTTATGTTTGAAATTTTATAATTAGGTATTGTTTTTGTTCGATCGCTGCGTGCTCGTTGCGAGCTCGCACTTAAGTTACAATGAATTGTGGCGACTAATTTACTATGTCTGCTGAAGACCCGTAGCTGTATACCGTGGATACCTAATATCCCACCGCTCTAGGAAAATAGGGTCATTTCTTAACTTCAGGTAATATGAATCGTTCATTTCTGCTCTACTAAGTTTACACCTGTTCAAAGGCAAACAACAGGTTTCGCAAATAATTTTTTATTCTATTTCAATTATGTACGCTGTTTAATCGATGATTTGATTTAATATTTTCTAATAATACCACTAACTCTCGAGATTACAGAGCACAGTGAAGCATAGATGCACCTACGCCTATTGCGTGCACAGCCAATCCGCTCTAAATAGCATAGGTCGACGTGCTATATGTGGATATCACATAATACCGCACAAGTTAGAGCAAAACTAACAGCGGCAATGAGTTTCCCATGCCCGAAAACCCCCAAATGCAAGCTATCAGCCTTCCAGGACGTCACAATAATATTACGAATTTTGGGTCGAGGACTAATGGTGGCTCCATCCCCCGTAACCATGGAACCAGGGGTCGCAGAGCAAAACCAACACCGGCCATAACTTTCCCATGCCCGAAAACCATAAGTGAAAATTTTCAGGAGCCCACGACGTCAGAATAAATTTTCGAATTTTGGGCCGAAGAACCACGGAAGTGCCATACCTCAAGCCCCATAACTCCAGAACCGAAGCCTTCATCGAAAACCCAAAAAAGTGGCATCGACATTTATCATCTTACTATGAAATAAAACCACTCAGAGAAAAAATCGAAAGTTAAGACAAAAATAACCTTGCTTTCGTGAAGGGTACTAAAATAGGGTAAAATCCTTCATTTTGACCTCTGCCCCCAGAACCAGACCTCAAATCAAAAAAACGCTCGGGGATGTACACGGCAAACCACTATGCCAGTTCGAATGAGGTCAAGATCATGAAAATCGGCTAAATCGTTTCCAGGTTATGGCCGATCACACACACAGACAGAATTTAATAGCTTTCACCCCCGCAGCACAATTTCCGCAATGTTATACTACGTTCTGATCATTTATTTGTACTGTTTACAACATTCGGACGTTCTCTTTACCACGAATATAATAGAGTCTGTATCACAACTTCGGTACTTGGATTACATACCGCGTTTCCTATATTTTTAATTTCTCCAGCTTGAATTAGACCTTAGTTTTGGTAACATTTCAAATTTGGCTGATGGGTATTTGAAATAATATGTCCTTGTTTCAGTCACTACAGATGATTACGATATTTGACACCTTTCGAGGAACGCTATGGCATGCTCCTAACGATCGCATACAGGATGCTGTGTAGAGACGAGTAGTAACCAGTGCGATGTACAGCGCTGCTTCCGTTGCCACCAAGAGCAGATTCAACACATCGATATTCTTCTACCTAGACTATTTATTGCTAACTATCTGCTCGCTTGCTCCGAAAACTGCAATTATTTTAGACATTAGATGACCAACCAAATTAAAACGTGAATCAGCTTAACATATATAAATTGATAAGAAAGAATGGTATTTTGCGTGAATATGCTCAGATCCATCATCAATGAAAGATCACGCACTTTCAAGTGAGGACGCATCATTATATATATACAATTGAATAAAGCACAAACTCTGTAACAGAGGTAGTCGTTCAGACAACGGCAAGTAGGATATAAAAAAACAATATTGCAACCTTCGGGATAAAGGGTTAACGGTTATTCAGGAAAACTGACACGACTTGGGTCTGGTACTGGAAAAGAAAAGCCAGAACCTGGCTTTCCTATTATCATTATAGCGGTCACGATACCGATCACGCAAGAGAGATCTCCGAAAAATTGACAATTATTTATGAAGTCCACATAAAGGCATCTGATTACGGACCGATGACGTGCGACGCATTGCAAATAAAACATATTGGACGATGTGGATGTTCATAACTGAAAGTTTATAGTCTACATAAGGAGGACACAGACTTTGAGAGTTAATAGTACTGTTTTAGCCTATTCAGATTTACCATAATACGCGGCGCTATATGAAGTTTGACAACGCAGTGAGTCAAACAAGAATGACCACCTTCTAAATTAATGATATTGCTTGATGCTAACATGATAGTTTGAAATATCAGAAAATGTCGACAGCGATTGGAACAGGAACCCATGGAAATAGGCTTTAAGCAACTCTGCTCTAACAGCTCAGCGACATTGTCTTTAATCCCAAACTATGATAATAATTGCAATTACTACGCTGAGACACATCGCAACACGCGTATAATTATGTAAGTATCCGCGTCACTGTAATCTAAGTGAGCGTTAAGTATCATTGTAGACGTGATTTATAGCTGTCAGCTATTCATTTCAGCGGCTAAGAAAAATTCCATGTCGCTATAAGCTGAAGATAAGCGGTCCGTTTCACTTTTATGGATCGTACGTTATATTAGCTGGGATGCGGTAGACCCCCAACCTAGGTTTAATCCAAGTCTTATACGTTTCGAGGTTTAGACTAAGGCAAAGGCTTTGTATATCGCGACCGGCATAGCATATATTTCACTAACGCCACTAAATGTTACATTGGCCGACAAATCTAGTCGACAGAAAATCAATTCAACTCACCTCTCACCGCTGTCGCAGCAGCACTCGTGTCGCTTCCCGGTTGCTGACCAGTCAACAATACTGGATTCGTAGTTAGAGCTGCAGCTGCCGCCCAATCTAAGCTATTGCCGTCATAACCAAGTTCCTGCCCTATATTCATTTGGTATTCTTGCTGTTGAGGATATTGTTGTTGCTGCTGATATTGTTGCACCACATAGCCACCAGTATACCGAAAGAATGGATTTTTCAGATCAAGACGATTTTCCGAACGCTGACCACCGCACACAAGCTCAATGTAAACGTCGTAACTTTGCCTTAATATAATAATGTAATAGCACTAATTTATTTATACGATGAATTATAATATAAAAACAGTCACAGACAAAAATAAGCGCAAAAAAAACGAAACGTAAAGGACGTTAGTTGATAAGCGGAAGGTTCCATGCTCATCCACGTTTCGTTTGTGTGCATTCTTATTTTTGTTCATTCATAACTTTATACAACGATTTAAGAAGATAATAAATTACGTGACAAAATGCGCTAAGCTATCTCAATCACACGAAGAGAAATTCAACAAACGCGGTGTGCAAATTTCTAAAAAAATGCCGCAATCACAGAATTTTTGACAACGTGACAAACTTTACGGATTTGAAGCAAATAATTAAACTATGGTTACAAGACGAATTTATCGAATATTTGCAGCTATAAAACAAAAAGAAAAGAAATTAATTGTAAATATGCCCAAGACACCAAATACACTAAGCAAAACGGCAACGAATTACAACAAATGCGCGAGTAAACTTACGGTTATCCAACCAACCCTCCGCTATTTTTATTAATGTCACATATATTGTTACTGAACGATGTTACGCCAGCTGAAATTCGGTGCAATTCTTCGCAGTGCTGGATTGCGATCAAAAACAACCTATTTTGTGCCTTGAAAATCCAAGGAAAATTACTGAAATATTTGGGAGCGAAAATTTATCGAAATTTAATTGAACGGATTTTGTTCAAGAATATCAGGTAGTTAACTATAATATGAACAAATGTGTTCGTGAAATGCAAAGTTTATAGGTACTACGGGAACCAATTTCTGCAAATTGAAAATCGCCAAAATCCTGCTTGAATACAAGACATAATTTATGGCACAATTTTCGATCTCAAAATGGAACGAAAGTAAGTATTTTTTCGCAACAACAAATTGCTATTTAACATGGGTTACCAAAGAATGGCATGGCTAGTGAGGCCCCTAAGTTTACTCACGAACATGAAGATTGCTATTTCTTTCAACTCAATATTATGTCAAGAAAATTATTCTAGTTCTTTGAAATGACATTCACTGAACATGTGATCGAAATCAACTTTACGTCATCACGCGATCAAAAAGTTTTCGTTGACTATCTGCAAATCAACGCTTGAATCGTCTCAACACTATGCACGCTGCGTCAATGTTTGTCCAAATATTTATTTACCTAACCGTAGCCCGAAGCCTCAGGCGTCCAGTGCACGTTTCGCCGATATGCGCGACCAGCGGCGTTCGAACAAGACACCGTACTTGATACCAGTGAGTAAGTGACTCAGTTGGCGATGTTGACAGCCAAATCGTTTCACTAAAACAAGCAAAGCAACGCATGGTGTAAGATTAATTCTACCTAAAAGATGGCAATTTTTTCAAGCACGGGAAGCCCGCAATTATTGTAGAGATGCTTTTGGCTTTAGAACTTCACTATTACACTTTTATAGCTTCGCAATAATGGACTTCTTATCAGAGTTTCATCTATTCCAAACTGGATGGGGTCAGAGCAGGACCCGACAATGATACAGGTGCCCCACCCCATACCACACCTCTAGTCGAAAAACTTTGGTTCACCGTCCCATGGCAAAATTTTAATCAGCACCATCAGACCATTGCAATTAAAAATAGAAAAATGTTTTTACTAAAAGCTCTTTACGAAGCTTAAAATACGAGAAATTTCGTAAAAATAGTTTAAAATATGATTTTAACTCCAATTATAGACACTTTTTCGTAGTATTTTAACTAACACTTTACTTTTAACATTGCTACATTTCGGAATCCCAACTCATACCCCCTGGCAAAATCTGGTGGTTCTCGGTTTAAGTAGATCCCCCAGTTAATGTCCTCCCGCAAAACTTTCAGCGAACGGAAAAAATTATACGCACCCGTTCAGGCACATAATAATAGACAACCATGTATATGTATATCACAAAAAATCAATTGTACTTCTCGAGACATCGGCCGATATAACAGTCTTGTCTACAACAAACTAAAGTATTACTATGCTGTATGACAATATTACGGACAACTGTTTCAATATTAATAGTATTTGGCGCACTAGACGGTAGCTGCAGTTAGTTATTCTTATTTTTCTTAGTTATATATCTTGAATAATTAAAGCCGATCATCATTAAGCTCTATTTACACTTTTGAAGTTAAAAGTAGCATTTCCTGACATGTTTCGGGACTTGACATAAACTCAAATCAAGCATGCCTTGACAGTACAAAGCCTTATATTGTAATACTTATTATACTATAATACCTATAACACTAAATGGGCACACCCAAGGTAACCGTATGTCGACCAGTAAGGAGTCGTAAATTTAGAAACATTCCAGCTCTATGTTTGTATCGATTGTGGAGGTGGTGTAGAATTGTACACATTAGTTATGATGGTTAAGGATATGCGGATATCGAATACAAATTCATACCCGGACAATTTTCGCGGCGTCCGGTGCTTGTAAAGAAACCATAAATTCGAGGGTGCTAAGACACCGATGATTACAAATATTTTCCTATGATCTTTTAGAAAGGCTTTCATGTTGGATACGCAGGCTCTGATCGGTAAATTTTGGTGTATTATTTGCTGTAGGCAAAGCAGACAACGGTACTTTACTTCACTGTCTCAGGAGGCCGGTTAGTTAGAAACCAAAAAAATAATTTCATTTTTAAAACTGTACTGATTTCCGTTCTTTTGTCGTCTTTACATCGTAACGAATGCATAAGGTATTACTATAGTTAAAATGTTTTAAAATACACAACACACTGGTCTAGATTCATTAATTATCCGCCGTTTTAATTATTTGGAGGATTAGTAATCAGATCTGAATTATTGTAATAGAAAATACCGTCCAAATTTCTTGGACTTGTACATATATTTTCGCTGTTTATAACTATTTAACTTAGAGTTATGCTGCTTTCTATTTTCAATTATTGATTTTCTAGAGTAGTACAGGTCTTATCGCCAAGGTGGTGAATTATGAGTGTTGAATATGTAATTTTAGAGAGATATGCGTACATATGTTGAGCACTAAATTATAAAAAGAGCCACCAAATATCAGCCACATTGCTAAAGTCGTTGCGAGGATATTATAGATATAATTGTGCTCGCAATCTTCACGCACACAGAATTGCTCTACAAAATGAGACCTATACAGCTGATCGGTTGAAGAGATATTACCATTTTCGTGTATTTTGGGCAACGTAGACCCATTTAAAGACGGGTTTTCACCCAACCATGCAGCAAAATAATGACAATAGCAGAACACTATTTGCAGCTATATAGAGGGTGAATTGCTCTAGAAGATTAGACCTAACATACCTATATAAATAGCTCGGCGGTTGTGGAGATATTACCATTTTCGCGTATTTTGGGTCTAATGAACAGAACCAGGGGTTTTTTGTGTTTTTCTTAGTGCAAAAACACAGCGAAATTTAAATAACACACATTTTAGCACAACATGAATTTTGAAAAAAAAACGCTGAACAGAACCCGTTTTGACCCAAATCATGTATTCTAATAGAACAGCATAGCAAATCTCTATATATAAAAATTCATTTAATCTACAAAGTGAACCCAATTTATCTCTTATATACACCGGTTGTCGAGTTACAGTAAGTGACGTGATTTTTGGGCCCTTCGGAACACGCCACGAGCCCCATTGACCCGTTTTTTCGGGAGTAGAGGGGGCGAGGTAGAAGATATGAGGATCAAGAATCAGCTTCTAAATCAGCTAACTAAAAGTCATAAATAGAGATTTCAAGCTGTCAAATGAGCTATATCCGACGATATTAAGTTGAGTTATGCGTGTCACAGCAAAAAAAACCAGAAAAGGACGCCGTCGAAATGAGCCAATCTGGCCAGCGGGTCATTTCACGCTACGATATCCTTTTGGTAGGGGGGTTAAGAGTGGATATTTTGGTCTGTAGCACAGAAACGGGCAGGGAACTGGCAAAAAAGTTATTTACGCCAGGAAGCCTTATTACTTAGTTATTTTAAACAACAAAATTTTTTGGCCTCACCCCCGCCATAAGGGGTTGGACATCCACATAGGTCCCAAATTGACAAAAAATGGTAATGACTAATTTTACGACCTGTTTTTTCCGGGTAATGGTGTGGCTCGATGTTAGAAATTATGGCCTTAATTTTTTTTTGTGTAGAATTAGTCCGGTCAACACTACGTTATTAGTTACAAAATTTCAAATCTACACCAATCCTGGAGAGTGGGAGCGCGGACATGGAATGAACCCTATTTTTACGCCCCTCGAACAAATTCTTTTTTGGTCATTACTCGTTATTTATGCACGGTACATAAACGTTATTCATAGATCATACCTATCCCCTGGGTATCTTTTGAAAAAATATTAACCCACAGGCTTCTTGTTACTTACCCCGGCGCCAGGGTAAAAATATCGATTTTCGCACATTTGATTACCCCCCCGAACATTGCTAGTTCGGGGCATGGTGGAGTGAATACAAGTCTAATAATTTGTCTGTTATGGTTCATTCCCATGAGGAACAGAATGGTGAGACGATCTGAGCTCTATCTCACGGCCGACCTGATGATCTCAGACTTTTACTACCCCGACCACACTTCTACCCCCCTTGACCACCACCAAAAATTTCGTATAATGGACCACGCGACGGTGTTTCGATGAAATTTCGCGCCTTTAGTTCATATTGTGGCATATTACATTGTGGCACTGCATTTCGGCCACATGTGACACAAAATTATTTTTTGAAAATTTTGAATTTTACCACCAAACCCCCCCACGACCATGTTTCCATGCATGTACACTGGCGATTGGTATGCATGTACCATATTATTTTGGATGAAATAATGGAGTGGATGGTGTGAAAAAGACAGTTGAGTGTTGCTTCTAGAATTTTTGAGTGGTTTCGAACGTAAACAAAAAATTTACCCTCTCCCGACCACGACCAAAAATTTGGAAAAATTGGTAATATTATTTTTGGATGAAACAATTTAGTGGATGGCGTGAAAAAGACAGCTGAGTTTTGCTTCTGAATTTTTGAGTGGTTTTGGACGTAAATAAAAACTTTACCCCCTCGCGCAAATTCACATCCCCCCGATCAAATTTACTACCACCCCCGACCACATTATTTTTGGATGAAATAATGTAGAGTGGATGGTGTGAAAAAGACAGTTGAGTGTTGCTTCTAGCATTTTTGAGTGGTTTTGAACGTAAACGAAAAATTTACCCCACGACCACCAGTTACTTCTGGCATTCTAACATGTCTGGCAAAGAGAATAAGGTTAATTTTTTGCATAACACTTCTCCCAGGCTAAACTATCGATACAAAAAGCTACCGTTTATTGCCGCTTCGTTTCCATTTAGTAACAGCTATAAATCGCCACCCCCGTATTTTAAAAGTGGTAAGTTCGACCCAATAATAGGCACAATAAGCTTTATTTTTGACATACGAAGCTCGGCCAACCCTCATTTTGATGCGCCGATAGGCTGCACGAGATATATAATCACAAAATGGAGGCTATATTCAAACTTGGACATGACAGAGGCCATTTTACGTCTGATAGGCTGGCCATCAGGGTGTGGTAGTTGGGAAGCTATAGCATGAGAACGGTTAAAAAATTTACTATAAAGACCTCAAATTCGGAATCTTTGACGTTTTTTGGTCATAGGGAGTAAAAATGAAGATAATCGGAGCCAAAAAAGTTGTTATTAGTCATTTTTTCTGGGACAAAAGCGTAGCGTGAAATCACCCCATTGAAAATTCCTCGCCTTACTCGATTCAATTATCTATGTTTCTGAATTCGGCTGTTGATGTTGATCTGTAATATAGTCCTGGATTTAATAACGAAAACCCACAACACCGTGTTCTAATAGATTCGTGTCATTCTCTTAAACATAGTCTATCGTACTTTAGATTATTTTAGACCTTTAACGATTTTTACACTTTCAGTTATAATATCTTGCTGTATGGTAAAAATCCAAGATCTGTGGAATATATCGCAGTTTGATTAAAAAATTATTAAATAATGTATCTTGAAAATTAAGGAATTGTGTAAGTTATAATTATTTTAATTACATATTTTTTAATTTACTAAATTCAAATAAGCAACTTCTGATGCTACAAAGTTTCATTTTACCAAAATTCAGAGAATAGCCGGAATTTCGGTGTCGTTTCCGGCTAATTTTTGCAAGAATAGGATTTCCGGTATCCCGTCTTTTGAGTTTTGAATATCGCAAAATAGAGCTGCATTAGTGACTGGTAAACTATAATGATGTGCATTATTTGAAGTTTGAAATATTAGGACATGGCTGTCCATATCCATCTACAATTCTATATCCGGATATGGCAACCAATATCCATGCATCACTAGTACACATATATGGATAAAAGCCGGTTAATGGCTAATTGAGTATGTCAATAAGCGAGTACCTTAAAATGGTTATTTTTGGTTTTCTCTTTCACTGACGATTAAAACTAAAAATGTTGTTTCGCCACAAAATTATGTTGGACATTTTTAGGCAAATGCGCAAAAATCACGTTTTATTTTGCAAACGGCTGCATCAAAACATGAGGCTGCACAACACAAACGTCTATGCAGTGGTACTGTAGAGGTTCAACTATCTGTGTAGTGAAGCCAACAACCTTAAGTACTTTAATATTTTCGAGAACTGTCGGAAACGCATTTTCGGCATCGAAGAATAATTCCCGCTCATGAAAACAAAAGTTCGAAAAATGTGGTCCCCACAAGCTACCATAACATTTAAAACAGAAGCTGAACCGGGGTGCTTTGTCGTTATCTTAAGAGACGCCTGCAGGCATTAAAAATAGTTACCCACCCACCATCCAACCATCGTTGCCAAAAGGAATAAAGTGTCTACTAACACTAAAGCACACCGTTAGCGCATGCCGCTCAAACAATTGACCAGGAATGCCGTCGAAGAAATGCGAGGCTATACAGAGAACCAACGGAACTCACGCATGACCTCACATAGTAAGTTATGCATAGCACTCAGAATGTATATATCGGGACCAATACAAATTAACCAACTTAGACCAGCCCGGTGAAGTATGAATCAAAACCTTAAGCTACGCCGCGATGCTTCCTAATGCAAGTATCTTCCTTTGTCACAAATACAGTCACGGACAGAATTAACTGCACATATAAACTCGTTTAAACGCACACGCACGCAACACACATTTGCTTTTTGTGCAATAATTATGCCTGTGACTATAATATTACGCTTTTGATCATACATGCCGGCAGGGGGAGTAGGGGGGCTAACCCCCCTTGAGGTCCGGACCCCCCCCCCCCGCCCCCCGACGCCGAAAAGCCAGAGGGTAACCCCCCAGGGCTTGGCGGCTCCTCGACGAGTTTCGAAGTAGGACCTTAGTAAAACCTTGCGGAAATTGCCCCTGCGTGTTGCTAAAGGTGCATGTACGGCCGTAAATTTGTCGAAAGCTTTTTTGTTAACGACTCCATAGGCGAAAAATATGGCCGCTAGGACCAAAAAAGGTCCTCACGACTAACCCCCTAGGAAAATTTGGCCGGCCAGGGGGGTTACACCGGCTGGGATGGCCGCGACCCCCCCCTGGCGTGACCGACCGCCGACATGTATGCTTTTGATACTACATCGACGTTACATAGCAAACAGTGTCGACACTAAAACTACGGCAAGATCGTTATTGCACGTTATGTTACGAAGCTAAAAATAACACTGAGTATCTATTTAGGCTCAGATTCAGAGACTACTATAATAATTCCAAGTGTAGACAAATGAGCAGCAGCAGCTGTTTTAACTTACTTCGTTCCAACGAAAGCACAGTCAAACCAAAACGCTAAGCCATGAATGTAGCCGGTTTGATGAACGGAAAATGACAACGGGACATCGATGTCGATGAGATCCGATTCGCTTGCAGTTTCGAAATTAATGCGATACGACATCGGTTCCGACATGCAAATCCGAATATCGAATGTGTCCTAACAGCAGGAAAAATAACGAATACATCATTTTGACAAAAGGCTGATAAGTCCAATTAGCATTATATAGATATTATTCAGCAATTTAAATCATTTATAATATGTTGCGTTAAAACCTTAATATGTTGTCTATATGCTCGCTAAAATGCTTAAGTCTAAAATAACGTCAAGTAGATTTTCTAGTGTTCTGTAAAAAATTTCTTTATACAAATATTATAAAAAATTTACAAATTATAAAAGTTATAAAAAATTCATGCCATCGATAAATTATTTTTAACAAGTTAAATTGCAATATGCCCCACAGCCACAATAACTGTTATGTGATGCTCAAACATGCAACTTCATTCAAACTAGGTTGGACATTTTCTAAAAGCGACACTGTTTGTAGCAGTTTACTCTAAAGGTGACGCAATATCTGCAGCAGCTTTTTCTGAAAGTGACACAGTTTCTGTAGCAGTTTTTCTGAAAGTAACACAGTATCTGTAGTTTCTTAAAACTGACACGCTGAAATTGACCAAGTTTGTGCAGCAGGTTTTCTAAAAGTGACACAGTTTGTGCAGCGGATTTTCTAAAAGTGATACAGTTTCTATAGCAGCTTTTCTAAAAGTGACACAGTTTCTGTAGCAGTTTTTTCTAAAATATGCTACACCTGTGCAGTCACTACACACAACTCTATATGAACGATGTGTATCAGATCGACGTGACGCTGCTGCATTACGCACTTCCACAAACGTAATGCCAATCCGACCCCGGCTATCGTAACCTCGAGGCCGGACCTAATGGGTTCAAATTTCGGATATGGGCCGGTTCCAGGAGGCTGCGGAGCTTAGCAAGCCGCAGGAGCGCTTCACAAGATGTGTTCTGATCCTGCCTGACGGGTTGCACACGTAGCCTAAGCGGTACTACCTTTGAGGTCACTAGGGAGGTTGGCTCCGTCACCTGCTCTCAGGCCAAAGAGACCATACCACTATTCCAGCTCATCATTCCACCTGGAAGTGTGTTTTTGATTATTTGGATTAATTAGGGTTCTACTTTCCTGAACGATTAATTTATTTATTTAGCCAGTGGCCCCCTCTAGGGTCCGACAAATCCCTAGACGTTCAACGTCGGATCGCGTGTGGTTTCTTGGTTTGGCCGTTCAGCGAAAGTCGCGGTCTCGGACAAAATTTTCTTATTGGTCGCACGAGTTGTACTCACACAAACTAATACAATTAATACAATTATGGAATCGGCGAGTCAAGCTAAGGTTTGCTTCTTCCGAGCGCGTGTCAAACCTGAACGTGGGTCGTCGATAGGGTTGACGGATTTCAAAGCCCTTCAGTACTTATATCGCTACCATTGGTCAGTAAAACACAGGGACACGGTTGGGATTTGATTGAGTATTTATTGATAAGTCAAAATCATATACGGACATTAGCATATTGTACGGGAAAAATACAACAGGGACAATGTCAACGGATTAGTAAGCTGATTTGGGAAAATCGGAGGGCAGCAAAGGAGCATATCGGAGTCATCGCCTTTTTCATGGGACACTCACAGCTGGTTCAAATTACTACGACGAGTGCTACTATGTCTTGCTACTAACAGCTGCGCTTACCTTACTCAAAAACTGGATGAGGAATCGCTATAAAATATAATGTAATAGTCAGTGAGTTATCGAGGGCCCATTCGAGTAACTACACCTACTCGGGTACTCCTGTTAGACAATAGGTTCAGGCAAAGCTAAAGGCGGCAAAAATAATACAATGGGCAGATTCAAATGCACGGATCGAAAGCGTACACAATTGTAACTTTGGGAGACGTGATTTTACTCATGCTAATCAACGACTATGGTACACGATCAGTAAACAAGCGTTAATATAATATTTGTGACTTAGCTCATTGACCGAGGGATGTTCAGCATGACTTCAACTATTTAATAAAATTGTGAGGGTGGTCAAATCATGGCTACGGATCTGCGGGGCGAGCTAGGACGGGACTATCATGTAAACAAAAGTATGGACAGGGGAGGCTAAGTGTTATACGCTAGTGTTCATCGAAACAGTATTCAATCCTATGGTCTATCTACCGGGCTTCGGGTCTCTATAACCTATCGTCAAAAACGTTCATTTACTCTACTCCGCCTCCCTGTCGGTATTCGAGTCCGATCGGTCGACGTCCATCGCTTCTCCATCCACTCGCAAAACCAAAACAAAAAGCCAACGAACAAGAAATAGTCAGTAAAGCAAAACCATAAGAACTAAAGAGCGACAGGGCCGGTCTACAAACCGACCGTACTTTGCGCTGCCGAAGTAAAACTGAACGCTTGAGAGCTAGAGCAATTCCGCTTAAATACATTAATCTTAGCAATTAAATTTGATTTATTAGGTCCTTAAAATTTTATAAACTTTTGCTAAAAGTGCTTTGTCAGTACTTTTCGAATTATGTGACCCCAAATTCTAAGCTTAAAAGCAAACTTTGTTATCAGCTTCAATTTCGTCTAATTTTGGACCATTTTAATGGGCAATATAAATGATTTATTGCCATTTTATATAAAATTTTTATAAATTTATAAGAAGTTTTTAAAAACATCGTTATTTAAACTATAAATATAACAGCTAGGATTCTCCGTGGAGTCCGTAGCGCACCCTTTACTTTATTCTGGGTCCTAAAGTGAATAAACTCCCGTACTTTCCATATACTTTGTATCGCTTTATAACTAAAATTTTCAAGCTTATTTTACTTATAAAGTATATATTAAGCTATAAGCGTTAATATTAGTTTTATATTAAGCTACTAGTTTTATATTAACGTGAAGGGTCAAGGGTGTTGACTTAAAAGCTTAACTTTCGGTGGTCCCTGCTGTACTGCCTGAAACCTTAATATAAAACTTCAAGTTTTATATTAATTTCATATAAACTTTTGCTGATAAGAGCCGCATTAGCGTAGTGACAGGATTTCTAGGCGTCGGCGTAGAATTTACTAATGCCGTACATCTTAAAGATTTAAACAAACAAGTACTCGCGCTATCTAAAGAAATGAGAAACACCTACAATGTTGCCTATGGTAACTCGCGAGCGATCATAAAACTAACGCATGCTAACGAGGAGCTATACTCATTCTTACATCACGAAATGCAGGAGGTGGTCACCACGATTGATCAAGTAAGGTGCCGACAGCAACGCTACGTTACTGATGTTCACCGCGAGCTGGTTAACCACATGTTTCGCACCAGTCTTCGATCATCGGTCGACGCCGTCATGGAAGCCATGATGAGTGGTCATCTATCACCGAAAGTAGTGGACGCATCCACGCTAAAGAACTTATTCCAAAAGAATTCGCAGATAGCGCAGACTATTTTAGTACGCGAACCTGCACTGGCATACCAATTCGCGCAAATTTACCCAGTGCATATCGATCTAGGATCATTTAAATTTGCATTTATACTGCGAGTTCCCTTAGTTACGTCGGACGACGTCCGACCCTACTTTCGAATATACAACGTTGGCTGGAACGTCCCAGAGAGCAGCGCCCACATGAAATTACCATTGCCTGATTACGCTATGCGGGTTGAACGCGCACGTTACGAAGTACTTAAATTACACGCATGTAACACGCGAACAGGCATTGCGTTCTGGGAAATACACGCATTGCCACGGACCATACATCGCGTTGTTTAGACAGGATCATCATGGGCGAGGACGCTCCGGATGAGGCTCTTCAACTCTGTAAGAACAGTGCTTTGGTCGGACTAATGGCTAACCACACCGACGTCTATACTACCGCACAAGGAGTCTTGATCCGAACTGCTGAACGCAAAACTGTCGTCTCCAGGAAGAAACATCTTAGTCATGTAACCCGAGGAGAAACGATTAATATCGCCGATAACGGAGTTTTATGGCTGTCGCATAATAACTACACCCAACTCGTGGTCGGGCTACTTATGCTGGCTAGCACACTAGACGCGCAGGAAGTCACAGTCCACATTGGACTTAACATCACCATCCACGACTTTCCGGATATACCCCTTAAACCAATTGCTTGGAACATGCCAAAGCGAAGAACCTGCAAGTCTAGCAAACAGCTGATGAACAGTTGAAGAAGGTAATCGACTTCCCATAATCACTACAACTGGAGTAGCTCCTTACTTATGGATGGTCATTGTGCTGGTACTTGTTGGCATAGGGGCAATAATTTACTTTAGGAGGAAAGCTGGTTTCTGTCCTAAATACATAAAAGGGCGCCTACAGCGCTGGTGGCAGCAACGACCGTGTGGTCGGGCGGAGCCGAAGCGACTCAAATTGAGTATCAAGACTGACAATGAGTATGGCACTACAAACACGCCTCGACCAACCGTTTCAGCCCCAGCTGTCCTAACGGAACATCTCGAATTAAGAACACTGGGTCCTCGTCGGTCAGCTCGAATGAATGCTACCAACGAGGACGAAAGCGTCGTTCTGGTAGAGCCCACTGAACTCTTTGCCGTGTCTGAGCGATTTCAACGTAGAGGACATCGCACAGTAGCCTACCACCGGCAGGTCAAGGCAATACATCACATAGACGCACCCTTGCTCATCAACATGGATACGACTAAAGCTTCTGCTTTATATAAACGTTATATGAAGTTTATATAAAGGTTAGCTGTTTGTTTAGTAAATATATTTATATCAAATAAGCCATCGTTTGTGGCTAATTATAAATACAAACGCTGGACGTCCACATCCAGCTACTAACTTAATTTTAAAATAAAATTTATATGAAGTTTATTTAAACTTTCAGCTTACTATTAAATGTTTGTATTTATTTTATATAAAATTATATATCAACATATATATACTATATATAATTGGGGATCAGGGTTAGAAGAAAGAGACGCGGGTTATGTAAACAAAGAAAGGAAAAAGGTGTGAAAAGAGGGTCCCATTCCCTCAGTAATGGCCAAAGTGCCAAATTCGGACTCAGTGTGTCCGTCCGATCAATTTCATATGTAACAGGTCCATTTTTGGACGACAAACGGGGAAGGTGAGCTCTCGAGTGAGCCCGTCGACAAATTTATAAAGAGTTAAACTGTTTACGCGGCTTCCGCGGGTTCGGCTTACCGTTTTGTGGGGTGAGGAGTATATTGAAACGGTTGGATGTGTTTTAGGTCTATTAAAAACGACATGTCGAACTCGGCTTGTTCAGCTTATGTTTACAGATAGTAACCTAGAAAATTATGAAAAAAATGTGGCCTATGATAGCCCCCATATCGCAATATCGCACAACAGCGTTTAAGCTAACTTCGCAAATAAAGATTATTATTTAATTTACTATGATAATATATAATAAATTAGCTACGTTTACAGAAAAAATTTGCAGTTGAAAGCTTAAACGTTCAGTTCGAAAGAGTCTTAACTTTGTCGGCGGCGGCTTTCCGATCTCTTCGTGTCTGTTCTCGATATTTCCGGTTATCTGTTTTAACAATGCTTCATTAATCTAGTGGCGTATCCAGATTTATCTGAAATGTTTCGCGTCTTGATATGGGTTTTTGTTTTGACAATGTCAATGCTTGCCATGGCGTCATGTGAAGTGGGTGAATCATGATATTATTTTGTAAAAGCGCCCATAGGGTGATTTTTGCTTAAGATACGTATCTTCGAATAATCTCAGAAGTGGATTGTCTCTGGAGGTCCAATGTTTACGGATGATTGCAGCATGTTGAATCTAGTCCCAAAATTATGAATGCACGCCCTCGACGATTCTATTATACTGCGCTAAAGCCCGCATAAATAGTTCAGGTGTATTTTTCCGATCTTTCGGAATGCTCAAAAGCTGTTAGCAGTTCGTTTAGTTCGTCTGACATTTTTCTTCGAAAGAATTCATGAATAAATGTTTAGGTTTACCAAGCTAATTACAAATGTTTGTCACGTATTGAGTCACTGTGATTTTGCTGACAAGTATAGCCCTATTATTGATCGGGTTAGGCCCCAGAACTGTCGTTAATTTGCTGCAGTCAATAATCGCTAGATATTAAATATGTGGTTGGTGCAGCGTGCTTTTGTCAAAGAAATGTAATCCAAAACAATTAAAATTATATTTATAACACATCTTAGCATCATTATGACATTTAGTATAATAGCTTGTTAGTTTTTTTATTATACCGCATGAAAAGTCAAAGATTTTAAAGATTTGACCGACGTCAAAACACAATGTGCAAGAAGCGAAAACTGTGGCAGATTAAATTTGCGCGCTTTGGCGGCGTTTTCTGAAAGTAAATCGCTGTTCCGCGTTGTTGATAGGTTTATAATGTATGTAGCTGGGAACAAAGAACAAATAGCTTTAAAACTTTTACATTGGAAATATTACACGAATGAAGAAGTTTTAATCTCTTAGGCTTGTTAATATTTTCTGTATACAAATGTGAAGGGTCATTTAAATCACTTTTGTTACATGGCTTTCATCGCCAATTATCCCCTTATTTTCTAAGCCGGAATATCGATATTTGTATTAAATATTCTGGTTTTTTAATCAAACTAACAAATGCCAGCATCAATTTTTTTTGAAATCGCCACTCTATTCACGTTTTGACTGTCTATAGGTGCTTAATATTACCAAATTATCTTCAACGAAATACTGGTGCTGTTGATTTTTTTTGTGTTGACCCGATCGTTCGAAGTTAGTATTAAATGCGCCAGTTAAAGACGCCAAAGCTAGATTGATGAAAATATTTTTTAAGCTTTTATGACGTGCGATAAATTACGTGGTGCATCGTTATGATTAGTCTATTTAAAAGGCTTCAATTTCTGTTGATTACTGATGCAGCTGCAACCCTATAATAATTAGAAAAAAAGATTGCCAACACCAAAAAGGCTACTAGATGCGGTATTGTAAACGTTTTATAGTGGTTTGTTTAAATGTAAAATTTCTTTTCCAGTGAATTAATAAGATCATAAGAATCTAACTCCAAGTTTGTCAATATTCGGCATTTTTTGAGCTGGAATGTCGTTGTTTATCAGAATTTGATGTACTAAGAATGCTATAATTTATATTTCCAAAGACAGCTTAAGAGTTCGCATTATAAAAGAATGATTTTTGTAGCTATGTTTTGAGCTTGTAATAGTAATTTTCGTCTCATAAGAAACGGGAGCCACTTGCTTATGAGCCTATGACTATAGTGATTAGATGTATAATCGAAGTGCAAACCCTTCATACCTTGGAAAAAGTATATACCAAACCTAGGATTCACATTTATTTTTACTAGATACGATCGATCGCTATTCGGAAGACAGCCTACCGGTTAGTTATTTTGCCTTCCATACTCTTCGAATCAGCTAGTTGTTACGACATACACGAATCATACATTCAGCTTGCCGCGAATTCTGTAAAATTGATTCGACCTTTGGATTTCGTGTTAATGATGTCTATATACCACGCATTATCATGCCCCTGCTAATGCCCACCACCGGGTGTGTTAATTTGGTATTTACCAGCTACTTTTACATTCGCATCGTGAGCTGTTACCTGAAGCCTAAATGTACATTTAATTTTCCTGGAGTGCAATGTTTCATAATTTTTGATGCGAAATGTTTGGAAGATTCGTGGTTAATCTTTGAAAAATGTTCATTTACACATCTAAAGAGATATATGTTCTTAATATAGTAAAGCGGGCCTACAGCGAAATCGCTAGGAACGAATTCCGTATTAGCTATAAAATCATTTACTCCATGCACCTTATTAGCAGTATTGACAATTTGACCATAGTCAAATGAGCATTTACAGTAGTAGCTTTTTACTGTAAGCATGCCCCACGATAAACAGCTTAAAAACTGTAATATGAGAAAAAAATTGATTTAAAACACTACGTGTGGAAATTGGAACCCTAACTGTCGTCACGCTTTGATTTTGCTTGAATCTCAAAAATGTGTTTCCAGAATGCGTTCTGAATGTGCCCTTTACGAGTATTACACTCGAGAATGTTTGAAAGCAAGGATAGGCTACTGAGAATTTTACATGCCTCACTGTAGCGATGTTTTTATTTATATATAATAAAAGACCCACCTAAAGATTTCAGTCACTGAATTATCACCGTTATCTGCTAATAATTACTTACTGTAATCGAGTATTGTGATCAAGAGATCAAACTCACCTTAAACATACGGATTCCTGTTCCCCTGCAAGCAATTATATACGAAAACTGCTAAATTGTGGTTGCAGCCTTAACTCGGCCGCCAAATCAAGGTAAATAAATATGGTAATTGTTTATAATAATTCGTCTGCACTGGCGGTATTATACTATTGGGTTTATTGTACCTAACACCACACCTTGAATTCAAATTTAAGAGTTATATGCTTGGGGGCAAACGCCTTTTAATTGGTTATATTAGTCACATTATAAAGCTGGAGCCTTTACATGTATATGGCAGCAGCACTTACGTGCGTTGATTCATAGAGTAAAAATAATATTTAGAATTTGAACTGTTGTGCGGTGGACGGGTGCAGTTTTTATCGGGGTACTAATGTGTAAACTGCTATTTTTTGCAATTTTAAATCGAATTAAAAGAGCTACTAGACATTTAACAAAAATTATTTTAGCTAATTTTTGTGTGTGTTAAATTTTTGTTCCTGATAGTGAGAACTAAAGTACTCGCTAATTCTCCACGACTAAGAGGGTTAAAACGATATTAAAATTAATAACCACCGAAATACAAAATGTTTTTTTTGCAACAAATACCCGACCGTGAATAATAGAACTAGTCGGTAGTGGAACTACAATTGTGAGCGGAGCTTAGGCTGTGGCATTACGAATGTACTCAACTTTATGTTCTTGTAACTACATTGCAGAGGGCATAGGGCTTTATCGTTGGTAAAAATATTATATTTGATTTCTTCGACCCAAAAAGCCCTATAATGGTTTGATTCAAACGATTTTATTTCAATAAATAACATAAATATTGCAAAATTCTCTATTTTAGCTGCATAAAATTAACTAATTAGCTAATTACTAATTAACCACTCAAAATTTTTTAATCCCAAATATCAAGTGCACACTCTGACATGATAGTCTTTCAAACAAAAAAAGTTTTTTTAAATCGGTTCAGTGGTTCTTGAGATCCGTCGGACGGAACGAACGAACGAACGGACGGACATCGACCTTTTTACTCACAGACAGAAAATAAAAACGCTTCGCTCGGCTTCGCCGAGCTCCGCTCAACCACGAAAGTGTAGATTTTAATTGGGAAAGATTAGGTATATAAGCCAGTTGCACGGCTCAGTCGGGGAGTTAGTCTCCGAAGAAACCGCAGCTGGTAAGTAGCTCTTCAATTGTTTAGCACTAGCATTAAAAGTTATTGTGTGAGGAAGGACGATTATCCCCTTCCTGTATTATAAGGTTGATTTTGTTGGGAGGACGCTTATCCCCTTCTTTGATTTGCGAGAATTTAAACTGTGGTTGCCCTGCAGTACTATTAGACCTCACGGTCGCTCTTACCGTTTCAATTGTTTATTCTTGACCATAGTAAAATACTTGGGTGTGTCGTACGGGTTCTTATTGAAACTTATTAGGACTAGATTTGCTACAATATGTTTGTATTGGATTTGACAAGGGGAACCGAATCGGGGTTACACACCTATCGGGGCATGATTTCTGCGTTTTTCAAGCGAAAGGGTACTCAAATGTGGGCACAGCGGGTCCGAGTCGGGCTCAAATAAAAGCTTCGATTTCAGCGAATTCAATGATGCTCGATTCTTCGTTAAATTACATAATTCAAATTCAGTGTTTTATCTGTTATATGTATACAGTTATTTGCTAATAAGTCCGTGGATCCGGATCGGACATCCACGGGACCGGTCTCATTTTAAAGACCGTAAATTCTCTATCAGAAATGTTGAGGCCTTAATTCTCGAATTCTCAACGGTTCCGGAGTTATGGGCCAGAGCCGCTACTTTTAAGTCCGAATTTTCAAAGTTTTCTGTTTTAGTTTAATCAACTATCTTAGACAGCGAAAATGAACGCTGGTAGCTGATGAAATTTTTGTTATTGCAGTTTACCAGCGTACTCGCTGATAATGAACACTGGTAAAGTAATATTTCACCTTTTTATTACATTTTCAGGAAATTTGCTCGTTTGCTGTTCGCTATAGGGGAACAGACATAAGTTTTTGTGCTCCTCACTTGTGAGCACGGTCGTGACGTATGTCTGTCGCGGACAATCTTCTCTATCAAAAATCGGGGTGAATTTCGCGGTCCTACCTCGCGGGGTAGGGTTGTTCCTACACATATCGGGGCGTTCGGGGAGTGGTACCGTCCTACTTAGTTGCGGAGCGGGTATGGCAAGTGTTCGCCAGATCCGAGCGTTCCTTCCTACAAAAACATCAATTTCTATGCGTAAAATCGTTAACTTCCCTCGAAGATCTCGACCTAACCAAAAACGAGTTACTCACTGACATGTGCATACAATTACAATCTCTCAAGGTACAACAAGGTAGGTTTATGTATATAAATAGGCGCTTTTATGGCCAAAAACAATTCAATGTAATCAGTACAACTATTGTATGGTAAACAGATATACGGTCATTGCAACAAACTCGCTATACATGATCAATGTACTTAAATTGTCAATTCAAGCATATATATATGGATATATACTAGGATAATGGTATTAACAGGTTCACAACGGTTAATCAAATCATGTTATAACGATACAGAATAATTATATCAAGGGCGCTTTAATGGCCAAACGAACAACAACGAAATGAAAATAGTATTCCAATTAGTGCCTTTATGGCAATATGAACGGTATATTATACGACAGATATCAATTATACGACAAATAATTATCCATTCCTGAAATAGTTAAAATACCCATTCGGATCATGGAAACGTCGGCGGTGCAGACCGAGATACTGGAAATACATAGAGTTGCATAGGAGTCTTTCGGGCCTAATGATTCCTGGCCTATTCCGATTACCTATATGTTGAGGGCTTACATATGTACATACGAGGGCGAACGGGTAGCTTTGTGTTCCAGCAGACATCGTCACTGGGGCTCGATTTAGGGGAGAAAATGTACGTGGTCAAATTCATAAATGTCGGCCATTAGAATGTGGCCAGGATTAACGTATCTCGTAACGATCCAGCATGGATCTGTTACAGATGCATAACTCTAGTCAATGAGACACTATATTTATAATCTTTTATGTACTCAGTAGTCCAAAATTTGCTAGCTACATTGTTAATTAAACGACAACCTAACGATTCCTGCTGAGTATCTGCAACAATTTACTACTGCCATTTGGTTATTTATCATTTAATTCTCATATACTTATGAGACCACATCATATAGCAATTTTGAGTATTTCATATTGCTGGAAAATATCTAGCAACAGTAATTCGTGTGATTAAGAAACTTTTTAAGTACAATTGCATTCATGGTATCTAGATACCCCAAAAATTTATAGACTCATCTGGTCCACAATACAAAAAAACTTATTGAAAAATGTCTAAATTTCAGTTTTGTTACCAAAGCATCTATAGCCCCATACAACATCTCATATTCGAACGTTACGCGGAGAGCATTACAGGACAGAGCTCAACTTGGTCTTCGGACACATCAACGAGTCATATAATCATTAGGTATCTATACCCCATCTTCTAACCAATATATTTATCTGTCACAAGAATAACGACATATACTCTATACTTTTAAAACAATGAAACAAACGTGTTCAACCGGAGAAATAACCCTATATGCCATGATTCAACCCCAACAAACAAGAGGATCATCAATATTTCCTTCTATTTCTACCTTACTGATAAAACTACGGTTTGAGTTCCGGCTCCGGCAAAAATTTGCAGTTCCGGCTTAGGTTCCAGCTAATTTGGATTCCGATTACTCACGGGAAATATGTAATAAATTAGTAAACAATAATAAAAATAGCAAACAAAATAAAAAGAACATGTAAAATAAAATACCAAATACAAGTGTGAAAATATGTTAACACAGTGATAGAGTTGCGCATGACAAGGACAGACAAAATAGAAGATTTAACACTATTTACGGAAATTCCGTCTGGTTTACGTGCGACTATTCCGTGAAAAAACCAGCTGAACTTACGACAACCGGCTGTTTTAAATATTCTTCGACGGCTTGATCTTTAAGGCACGATAAACTGATACCGTAAAAATTATCTTGATACCTGTTCGGGTAAAATATTACACAAAGATATATATACGTGATGCGTACAAATTACTGCGCATTTAGAGACAAATATACTACTAAATCGAGCGACATCGTTCGACCCGATCATCTATACTAGCTATGCTACTTTGTTTAAATATCTGTTTAATATATTTTAGACCTAAAAACGCCAAATTACAACTGACATGCCTAGTTTTCCCACTGAAAACCTGGGTATTTTGCTGTCCCATGTATATTTGACCACCCCCCCCCCGAGTTCACCAGCCTAATTATCTTTCTGCAAGTCTAAATAATAAACCAATTTCTCTCTGCATTGCACAATTACGAGACTTTTTCCTTATGAAGCTGAAAAAACCCTAAATTTTTACGATGTGGACAAAAATAGCTAAAATTTCAGTCAGTCTCTATATCACATTATTAGTAAATATTAACCGTAAATCAGTTATGTGTATCATTTCCAAATCTTCCTGACCCCCACTTCAGTTGCGGGTCCTCCGGTCTGAGCTTGGAGGCAATTGAATTTCTTCCCTTAGGTGTCCTCAGTGGGATATGCCCCTCCATCCTGATATTTTCGACGCACTTTATGAAAGCCATTTACGTAAGTGCAACAAAAGATAACAAATCCATTGCGATTTTTTGGATTCCCATTCAGTGACGCTATCGCCTGACCAATCATATATCCTGGGTTTGTTACCTGGTTGTAAACGTCGATGTTAAATATTTTCGGGCTATAACGAACCGAATTACCAATGTTATGTAAGCACACTACTGTAAAGCAGCATAATAACTCCATGGTCCCTGCAATCAATCGGCCAACCATATCTATTAATACTCAAATTCTCAACCAATTTTATAATTGGTCATGTCTTAGCGATGGCCGACGGAGTCAAACACTTATAAAATAATATAATAATAAAACCATTTGCTTCGCTCAATCATACTACACGCAATGGTTGATAAGTAAACCGATAACCATAAACTGGAGTAGACTTAGCTTATGGCTTCGGAATCAGCCACGGTTGTATAACATCTACAGCTAAATTTTAGAATTTCTTCGAATCGAAAACGATAAATCTGGGTGTCGAAGTATAGCGTGATTTATTTCGGCACCATTTTTATAGATGGCACTGACGTTGCAGCATACAACAAAACGAGCACAGAGCGTAATATTATTTTTTCACTTGCCAGAAATTCGCTTTCGAACACTGTTCAGCGTACAACGTCGCATCGGTAAACGGCGCAATGAATAAGTCACCAAACGATGGAAACATTTTTCCTGAAATAAATTAATATAACTCCAGAACTCGCTGAATATAATGAAAACACGAAGACAACGAAAAAATAACACGTAACAAATAAAGCGCAAACCAAAATATACAATAATTCCGCTCACACAGAAGTCAAAATAATGTTTGCTATGCGGCCGGCAAGTAAATCATGACTATCAAAGTACGTTAGACCGTATAAAAACAGCCATAAAAACTAATGAAGCCGCTGAAGATATTTTAACGACTACATGACGTAAAAATCGAACAAACATCAGCCGAACCTGTACCGAATATGAAACGCGGCTGTGAGTTTCGAACAAAGCTATGGAAAATCGATTCGAAGAGCTTTCCGAAAATTTTCACACAGAACATGGAACGAATTACAATTTCTGGTTTAATAAACCACTTCGCCTGGGTCAAAAGATATGGTAGCGTAGAAGCCCTAGCATAAAAACCCCAATTACACCCCAGAAGGTACCACCGAAACTGAAACAGTGCGCGTTCCTACTTTTCTTGCAGAGTACAAGTACAGAAAAGTAAAGCTCTAAATGAAAACTTCATCACTATTAAAAACAGAAACAGCAAACTGTCTAACAAAAAATCGTTTTAGATCTGCATCAATCTGCTATAAATTTTGCTGCAAAAGAACCAAAAAAAAATAGTGTGTCAACTCTACGAACTATACGCTCTTCACAGAGCGTCACCATGCACATAAATCACAAACCATAAGTCTGCTCACCGGAAGGCTTTAGAAATTTCTTCGCGTTCAAATACGTCTCCAGCATTCGTTCGTTAACCAACATATATCCCATCGGTTCAGACACGATAGTGTCCACCTGTTCGGGTATTGTAATGTCTTCTATTTTGCCGCATATCACAGCAATACGAGGTTCATCGTCAGGATTAAGCGACGAATAGTTTGCATTGACCAATTTCTGAAAAATAAAAATTATGTTGATGTTTCGTATATCATTTTTCAGGCCTTCGAGTGTTTTTTCTCCTTTGTCACAAGGATATTTTTAGTTGACGTGGATTATTAGCTGTTATATATATGACTTTGGTAACTTGATATTGGCTTGTTGGCAGCACGAAAAATAAAAATAGAATTATTCTATGATTTGAGTCTGTATTAATTCCGATCAGGCAAGTTGGAAACTGTATACTCTTAGAGCATATAACCTCTATACTTTTTAATTAAGGTAAAACGACATGATCTATGGAGTAAGAACATTTCATCTCAGTTGTGACCTCGAAGGGTTGTACTTGGGGGACATACACAAGTTATAAAAGTGTGAAATACCACTCAAGCGATCGACCCCTGTTACACTGTCTTGCAATTTGTTGTTAACATTACCACATAAGCCATCATTCATATTGCTGGTTTTGTGATAAAGTGAAAGATAGAACATGATCAGGCGTAATCAACCCATTAGTTTCAACAAATTTTATATGTTAAATAAGGGCCAAAGGTTGTCAACGTGGAAAAAGTATGCATGGCATTTTAGTTATTTTTCAATGCTGCAATTTGTAAATTTCATGTTTCCGTCGCCAGTTTAGGTCACCTCGCCTGCAAGTCGAGTTTATCCCGCGCCTTTCTAGGTTTCTTCCGAATCATATCCCTGAGGTAAATATTGGCTTATCCCAGTTCATACCCCAGGTGCTTTCTTGTGCAGTCAAAAATTGGGCAATTTTATTTTGTTGGCTAAAAATACGCGAATTTTTTACTATTTTGGCTAATAAATCTGGAAATTTTCCACGTGGTGCCAAAAAGAGCTTTAATTTTTCCTACTAATTATCCATAATTGAGCCGTTAAATTCCACATATTTTATGATTCCTGACAGATACAGAACTTTATGGTCCCCAGTTCAAATTGCCCCAACAGATAACCTAATTGAAATTGCCTTCTAGGTATTTTCAACTCCTTTCATTTCCTAAGCGAGAGAAACCCCAGTTCATGCCCCAGGTATAACTTTGGTAGTTTGCACAAGCCAGTTCACTTATGCTACAAACATCCTGATTACATATCACGTTAAACTGCAGCTTTCTGAATGTGACAAACGACAGTCATGAACATCCTCCGGGCGTTGTTTTGTTAATAAGGTAAGATGAACAATTCCTACTGGATTAGGTAAAATACCTACGAGATATATTTATGCTCCTTATAATTATTTCTATTTATCTCTATGTTACTGAAATCATACAGTTCACAGGGTTGCGAGAATATTAGTTCAGCGCAATCATTTTTATATAGCTTTCCTATAACAAAAGCGTACTATCTTCACAATTTCTCAGCTTTGGTTTTATCGCATTTGGAGTTAGCAATTTCGAGTGAGTTACGAATGAGTGGTTCGCTTAATATTTCGAAAAGATTCAAAGAATAAAATGGCACTTTTTGAACGAATTTCTTTCGAACGAGCGAGTGTGGTCATTTTAGGGACATACTATTGTAACGACAATATAATTAGTCAGATACTTGCTAACGATCCAAAACAAAGCATCATTTTTACGACAAAATGACATGTTGGTCTTTAACCGGATCGTAAAGCCAGTTATAATACATACATGAAGCCACAATTTCGTTACCACTTTCCTATAACCGTTAGACCTTAGTGTGACGAGCCTTCTGCGCCCACAAAATGGCGAACGACCCTGCAATGTTAGTTACACTCTTACTTGACAATGTTGAGCCATGGAACTAGCTTCGACTGCATAAACTTTTTTGGCGCCCGCCTGAACGGCAAAGAAAGACAAAATCCCGGAACCGGCGCCAACATCAAGCACAACCTATTTAACGGAAAACAATTATAAACGATAAACGACATTAATGAAACGATTTTCAGAACAACAACTGAATTTGGCTCAATAATTCTGTTCGTAAATAACGTATCGCTGTAGCAAAGTCAAAAACTGAAGCTGAAATTACACAAATTAAAATGCAAACAGTTTGTTGCTAGCTTGGTTGAATTGTTATACAAACACTCGCTTTGTATTCAGTCAGTTATGTTTTATTACACCGGAGTCTACGCTGATACCCTGAGATACTGCAGCTACTATAAACGGTTGGTGGTCCGCCATTAATCTGTTATTGTTACCAAATCGTTTCTGACTTTCCTCCGTCACTGCAGTAAATACTGAAGAAATACAGTTTATGGTTTTATCATTCAAGGCCATCACATTAATAATTTAACTCTTTGAAAATTTATAACTGACTGAGAAGTAGACGCAATTTTCGTAGCCACAACCTCATATTTATTAATTGAAGCATAATTTTTCATAATTTAATTCTGAGTGAGCGCGGGAAAATTCTTACTATCCGTGACAGTGGTGACATTTGACAGCTATACGAATAACTCAAGTTTGACTAGGCGGATTGATTCGCGCGATAGCTCATTTGAAAGCTGATTTTCTATTAGTGTCCCTTTGTTAGGACTGAACCTTGATTCTAACATTTAGCTCTAAAATAATATGCCAAATAGGCTTGGCTAGGTTCCCGAAAAGGCCATAAGTCACATAGCTTATTGAGCGGAGTGAAGCGAAGCGTTTTTGTTTTCGGCAGATGGGGGAAAATCGGCAGCGCCTGTCCACCCGTCGAACTCCTCAATAGCTACTGGGCCGATTTAATTTTGTTTGAGAGCCTAGCATCTTTCACGAGCAAGACTTATTTTGTCAAAATTTATTTTCGTTAATTAGTAATTTACTAATTAGTTAAGCGAGTAAGCCTATTTTTAGCATTTCCAAATTAAAACTCATTGACTACGAGTATTCCTTAACTATTTGGTTCTTTAATAATAAATATAAAACTGTTATATTACAACTCGCCGTGTTGATTACGAATCTGGTGTTTATTACTATTCGAGGATGTATAAAACATGCTAATTACTTGGTTAATCAGCTAATTACTAATTGCTTATCAATTAGCTAATTTTTTGGTGTTCAGAAATGAAAAAAATTGCACATGGAGGTTTTCTGAGTAGCTGATCACGAATATGACATTTTGAAGCTCGGGTAGGCCAGGAGGATTAACCAAAAATTTCTCTCCTCTTCTCAATTTTTATTTAAAATTAACGTATGCTACAAAATTACCGCTGTATCTTCAAAATTGACCAAATTCGGCTGAGTTAAGATTTTCAATGGGCTCAGGGTTCAATAGGTGTTAGAGTAGTATATACATCAAACACAGCCTGTTGCACGTGATTAAACAAAACAACTTAAAAATGAAACTAAGCTCGCGCCGTTTCACCCTCGCTTGCCAGTTACTAGTAATAATAGACGTGTAAATAAGATAAAGCAACCGCTGAACATTACAATAGGTAAAATTAAAGCGGAAACTAGAACAAAAATATAAAGCTTAGTTGATTCGTAAAATCCTGAGAAAAAAACTAAATAAAACTTACCTTATTTCTAAAATCAATATGATTTCTAAGCATTGCTACTTGATACGTCGACGTACGAATGTAGTCCTGCATCATGTTTTGCTGCTGAGAGAGATAGCCATAGAACTATAATTGAAATAAAAATTTCCATTCCGGAACGCAATATAATTCTGGGCGGGAAAACGACGAACAAGAAGATAATAATTAATCAGCTCCACCTGAGGATTCATTGTTAGTTCGGTTATGAAAACGGCGCGAAAATTAACCTAGAGTCATAGCGTTAAAAACTCGGTTGGTGCCAAAGTGTTCCTGTGAAAATGCCTTATGCCTATCGTATAGAGCCTTTAAGTGCACCATAATATAAATTTATTTTGGTTGAAATATCTGCGCTGGTTGCTGGGATAGTTGCCAAGACCTTGTTTCATTAGAGCACATTTGGCCTGACTCGAGTTATCTCGGCGCACTTTTATCGAACAAAAGAGCTGCGCGGCGTAGCTAAACAGTACAAATAAAAATATCAACCTTTTAAACATTGCAAATTTGAGTTACAGATACCGCAACAAAATATTCACAAACATTCTCAAATCTTACTACAAAAAAATTAAGAATTCTTCCCTCATAATGGCCTTTGCCACTTCCAACACCAAGTTCAATGCGTTACACCCAAGAAAGACTACCATTAACAAACTATTCGACTATAGAAATATGCAAAACGTGAATGAACGCAATAATGTTGACTACACAAACGAAGTTAAGTTTATCTGTAAAAATAACTCGTATTTACGTTGCAATATAGAATTAGTGGCACGCAAATTATGATCTCAAAGTGGCATTTGTATTAGTGAGTAACCGTAGGCCAAAATAGCTGTAAATTTTGCCGGAAACTGGTGTTAATATTAAAAGTATAATAGTTTCTAGTGTTGGACGATTTTCTAGTTGTTGGACGATGTGCTTATAGGGTTATTTGCCCGGTTGAACTCGTTCGCTTCAAATTCCCCAAATTATGTTGGACAGCGAATGCTGATTTTCTTTTCATAGTATTCTTGCCAGAGTTTGCGAGGTACATTCTGTGAACGAATGTTAATGCCACTTCCAGGGGTGTAGCAAGAACGAGCAGGCGGTCCCGCCTTTTTTCCTCTATATCCCCTCTCACTTTTGACAACGCCCCCCTGACTTTCAACAATGTGCTGCGCTCCAGCTCAGCTCCGAAAGCCCTGTTTTGCCTCTCGAGAGAACTCCTACCTATTTTACAGATAGGTATCATGGAACAACTAGACTGTCTCCAAAGAAGACTATGCAACCCAGCAAAGTTCGAACAAGCCACCTCATGGTTGTACGACGTGCATTGAGCGACACGCTACACAATCATATAAATAAGCTAACGCTAGTGGCTTGTCTTATCGCCAATATGATGACTTCTGAGTTTTGAAAACGTAATTTTGAGACACGTACACAGCTATATTGAGCAATAAATTATTAAATGAGCTACAGAGTATAAGCGATTTGAGTAGTTGAGATGATATAAACAATTATTGTGCTCGTAATGTATAAACGCTTACAGGATAAATTATAACGTAAAATAACACCAAAACGTCCATATATCTCCAGCGGTCACAGAGATAATATTACAATTATCGTGTATTTTGGGTACATGGAACCATTGACAAACCCATGTTGACAAAACCCAGCAGCGTAAGTAATAATAGAAGCAAACCATTCGCAGCTACACAGAAAATGAATTGATCCACAGAATATCAAAAATTTCCATACAGCATGAGCCTGCGGAGATATAATTTTTTTAACACAGTTAGCAGCCTAGATACCAGGGAGTAGCCGGAATTCCGATTCCGGTTCCGGCGAAAATCGTGATCCGGTTGCGGTTCAGGCAAAGGGCAAAAACCATACCGGAACCGGAATTCCGGTTTAAAAATTTTGTTTGAAATTTTCCACGTTTTTTCTTCATCCTGTAATCCAAACATATGTAATATATATTATACAATGATCAAGCTATACAACCAAGCAACAGAAAAGATTAACTAACCAATTCGGCGTGCAACGTAAGTAAGGCACATAATTAGAGCAGGAATTTTTCATAATAACCTGCAGGAGTTTGTTAAATCAAAGCCAGGTCGATGCTTGTAGCAGCTATTTTACACATCGAGAAGTCTGTGGGATACGTTTGCATTAAACCGGTCCAACTCGGTAACAGAGCATGGCTTACGCAGAAGTACTTTAGGTATGCTTGGCTAACATAAATTGCGTCAAGCAGCCGCCAGTGCGCTTTTTAACTTGGTAAATCAGTGTAAATTGAAGTAAACTAGAAACTGCTTTCTTGACAATAAACTGTATTTATTGAAACTGTGCGAGCAGCATCACAGTGTGTCTCATTTATAGCATTCTGATTAGAAAGTTATCATCATAATCTAACTGACGGGCACTGTTTGTCCAACGCTAGCCTAAACAGTGTCTCTGACCACTGATCAGAAAATTACCTTCTATCTATTATTTTCTCTTAGAATCATATAAACCAATAATTTTAAGTTTCCCACAGAAGAACATGCAACAAACGTATGTGTAGTAAAGGAGGCGACTGGAGACAGAGCGAAAGTGTGTATTCTACGCTCCAAGCTTTGTAAGCACATTCGATTTGACGCAGTATACGCAATGGTGTATAGTGGAAGACATTTTTTGCTCTGAATGTCCAAAAACCGACATATTTGATCGATAAATAAACATTATTAGCTCCCTCGGTCTCTTTAAAGTTTCAGAAAGGCAATAATACCATCGCAATATATTAAGTTTAATGTAAAACTTATTTTTAATGCATTTTAAATCCACTATACCTTCATTTCTTCCATCATCTGTTTTACTATATATAAATTTCGAAGAGCAGGTTCCGGTTCCAATTCCGGATCCGGTTTTAATGGACGGTTCCGGTTGCTGGTTCCGGTTATTTCCTGCTAAATACGTAATGGAAATAGCAGCACACCATTTGCAGCTACATAGATGATGACTTGCTCTACGAAATGAGGCCAAAAGTGCCCATAAAGCTAATGTGGTTGTGGAGATAATTATTATTTCGTGTATTTTGGGTCTCATGGGTCAATTTTAGAACCCGTGTTGACCCAAGTCCTATATAAGTCAAATTTACCTGAAATTCTATACGATTCTTATAGATATTTTCTGCTCTACAAAAAGAACCCACGTTTACTCACATATCTACACTGTTTATCGAGTTATAATAAGAAATGTGATTTTTAAGCCCTTTGGGACCCAACCCGAGCTTGTTGGCCCACTTTTTCAATACGAAAACGTTGTAATCGGTCTTCGTGCGTAACTAAAAGGCACAAATAGAGATTTCTAGCTTTCCACTGAGATATCGCGCGAATCAATCTGCCCCGTCAAAGTTGAGTTATGTGTGTCACTCTAAAAATTCCAACAACGGACAGTGTATAATTTTACCACTGTCACGGTTAGTAAAAATTCATAGAATGAGGAAACCAAAGCCTGCCAATGCAATTTTAGTGGCGGAATTGAAACACAAGCTATGCAAATCTATTATAAACTAAGCGTGAGCCTTAGCTTAAGCTAAGGTCCCTATATGAGCCATATACTAAGCCAAAGCCTAAGGCGGGGTCTGCCCTAATGAACGTCACAGCTCTAACGTGTTCTTTTTAAACGATATTACGTCGGGCCCTAAACGTGACATGGTCTTAAAATCCAATCATCCATAAACAATAGGCAATCAATAAATCTGGCACGCAATATTAGTGGTAGACAGCACATATCATTGAAATAAACTTCGCAAATAACACGCTAAATTATTGTATATATACATAAAAATACCTGAAAATATTGAGACGACGACGCTTCTTCAGTACGTTCGTCAAACCTCGAAACAGACGGTGTAGTGCTATGATACAAGTGTTTTAATAAGCTAACGAACGATTTCGAATCTAAAAATACACAAAAACATGCAATCGAAAAAAATTTTCATAGTTAAATGTGTAGCAAAATAACTAAACAACGTATTAGCAGCAAAAATGATATCGCCATTAGACAGCTGATATCTTATATAAACTACTGTCCATTCGCTAAAATTTTCACCTGGTGGAGCCCGGTAAATTCAAGACCATCCAAACCGGGTATAACAAATTTCATTAGTTTTCACTGTAAATCGCTAAACTGGTTAACAAATAGCTTCTGAATCATGGCCGAAGCATCTACTTACTAAGCTTTGTCATATAGGGTAAACATTTTTGTAATAAAATCTTTCGTCTCGAATACATGTAATATTTTATATTTATTGCGTCAAGTGTGATTCAGACTGACATAAAAATAAATAGAATCGAACTAAAAATCTACCGAACATGCGACAACGCCAACCAGTGGAGTACTCTGGCTTCTCTATTAGCTGGAAATTTTGCCAAGGGCATAAACCGAGTTTTTATGGTTCGAAATTGAGGCGCGAAGTCGCCAAATTTAGTCACAGGTCATGAACTGGGGTGCCTTGGCTTGAACTGAGCGCGCCCACACCGACGAAATACAAAAATTTTCAAAATTTAATGTTTTTCAGCAAAATACGCTAAATTGTAAATAAATTGCCTCAGAATAAGTGCAAAATGTTTCTACTGAGGCTAAAACCAAGTTTTAAACCAAATTTTTTAAAACTTGGTAAGGAATATTGTATAAAGTTTCTACGACAACTTGTGCGTTTTACCGGGGCGGAGAAGCCAAAAATTTTGTCAGAAAGCTCGAACTGCTTAGAACCGTTTATCGCCAGGAGGAACTGAAAAAATCTAGGGGTACCACGCCTGTCGCTGTTTGGGGAAGCCAGGTGGATGCATCATGTTACAGAACACAAACTCGATCTTAATTGCTCAATTCAATGTTTTTTTGGGTCGATAGGTGGGTCCGGACCCAAATATTTTTACGTGGACCTAAAAATTTTTTGCTGAACCCACGCTAGACGCAGGCAATTTCGGCTTAGAAGACATTAGGTATACTAATAAATTCTATTACAAAGTGCAGGCTTTCAGCCGTTTATGCTTGCATGTGTATAAAATTGCTTGCTGCTGGTTTCATGGATTGCCCTAATCCTTTATCCTGGCTTTAGGCAGGCAGACAATAATTTATGTATTTGTAATTATGTAATAATGTAAAATTACGTTTCGTAATTACGTTTCTTTATTGTGTATAAATTCGTGAAATTCTCGAGCCAAAAATCGTCAGTTTGAAACCAAAGTTCAAGGTCTGGACCCAAAAGAAATTTGCTTAACCCAGGGTCAGTTTTGAAAAAACCTGGCACAATTATATATTCGATAAGCGCTAAAAACTGTTTCTGCTTTGTCGGCCAGTAATCTATGACCACTACACGTTCATCGGATTGCTATGATCAATCTGCTCGTAAATCCATACACTATTAGCTGTTGCATTTGATTTCTAGTAAATTCTAAAATATATATCAGCAGTACCATGGTCTTATATACAGATCAAGTCGATCTACCTTCAGTTGTAGTAAACGAGAGAATATATCGTGATGCGGACGAATCAGATTTATTCGAAGCTTGAAGGCAAACTATAGTTGGTGATAGCTGAATATGGTCGAATGATGCAAGCGGAGCGGTAACTGGTTCGACTTTATCTGAAAAATTAATAATTATTGAACATACACGTCACACTAATGAATGTTTACATGAGATAACTATATGTGTATATACTAGTGACACAACTGAACCGAGCCGGGCGACACACTGAACACGACCAACATAAATCTCTTTAATTGCTGTTTTAAATCACAGTTACATTATACCTAATTTATTCTGCAGTGTCTAAAAGGATATTGGAAATGTACCGCTTGCTACTCTAAAAACGTCTGCTACATTCACTACCAGGTAGTTATAGTTGATCGCCAATTTTGGGCTAACAGTATTAATTTAGTCGTATCTAGCGAACTAAGATCATAAAATCTAGCCCCATCAGAGTGTGAATTTTGGCCGGAACGAAAGTGTGTATAGTGATTGCAATACAGTTACATTTAATTAAATTCTGAGTATAGTGAATGAAACGAGCCATGCGAAAAATTTCTTTCTAACCGGAATAGTGGCGAAATCTGACAATATCCATTACTGTGTTTTTAGAGTGACAAAAATAACTCAACTTTGAGTAAGCGGATTAATTCGTGAGATACCTGATTTGAAAGCTTGAATAACTTTGCCTTTAGTTAGTCGCGAAGCCCGATTCCAACATTTTCTGTTCAAGCTAAAACGGGCTCAACCTGGGTAGCGAAGGTGTCTGAAAAACGCATTTATTGTATCTCGACAACCGGTGTTGATATCTGAGTGAAACTGAACTCATTTTGTACAACAAATAAACATCTATAAGGCTATTATGAACTTATCTCTAAGGATTTAGGATTTGGGTCTGTTGCTTAATATGCTTCCTTAAGCTGTGTCAATATTCCAGTCTCACTAAACTACATATTCTGCACTAAGGATTCATAGACTTGGCGATAAGACAGGCTACTAGTTTTAAAGCGTTACATACGTTGCATTAAATAACAATATTCCGTTTCCTGGATGCCCTCAGTGATCGAGAAAAAATTTTCTAAGTTGTTTTGTTCATACGTAAATGTCAAACGTATCACTCTATTCGATAAGAAAAAATAAAAAAATTATACGCTTTTGACATTGGCTTTTCCAAAGGGTATTACGGGAGCACAGAAACCGATTTTCTCTCAGAGGAAACATTCCGTCCCTAGAAAACCAGCACATTTCTATATACCGTGAAAATCCTGTTGTGTGCAAAAATTCCGATATTTGGGCATTCTTTTCGACACTCTTTTGTCTTAAATCACACCCTAAGCCCCACGCTAACCTTTTTCACATTTGTGAGGACACGCCTGTGATACGTCCTGAAACCTACCACCACGTTGCACTTAATGTATTTATGGGGTATTTTAATTATTGAAAACTCGAAAATATACAACGAACGCAGAGTAACCATATTCGCTTCGTCTCCCTCGCTACGCGTTATACATTTCTCAGTAACGGTATGTATACTCAAACGCATTATTTTGAGGTCTTACAATTGTATAATATGAGAACTAACATATAAAACACATTTGGTTGTTGTTGATTATACCATTATATCAAACATAAACCTTTTGTCCACAGCTTAAATAACGGCATAGCAATAACATTATCACCATGTGTTTAGTCTGGCTTTTCAAACTACCAAAATTATACCTGGTGGAGAGTATTACCTAGGGCCCCTCAGTGCAGAACTGCATGGACAATATAGTTTAATTTAACGCCTAATTGCAATAGTTATACATATGTAGAAAAGAAATATTATATTTTAGATATTTCTAGCCTCGTGGTGAAAAATTTGGGTTTTGGCAGCAGTAAAAAAATTAGCATATATTTAGCCCATGCAAATTTTTTATTGAAGCAGAAATGTAACTGGGGTATCAGGGTGCATCAACTGATTCAGACCGAAATTTCCGTGAGGCGTGTACTGGTGGAAACTTGAGACATGTCGATCTAGGGTGCCGTCACCTCCTAATTGTAGGAACCCGTTAGGAAGCAGTTTAACACAGGTATAGAAACAGCTGCTTAGAACTTAAAAAAGCTAATCAAAAGTATCTGAGCGAACAAAGACTGAAAATGGGATATCTTATACCAATTGAACCTGAAACAGTGTGGCACATAAATTAATTTACCCGGAACGAGAAACGGAATCCCAGTTGCGCCCTGTTATAGAGTGCTCAATTTGTTGCACCATCGATCAAGCTCACAGTACAAGTGATTTTTCGCTCGCTTTTAGCAAGAGAACATGAGAAAATGCTAGCCCATACAAACAGTGTTAATAACTTTTTGGAGCATTGGGTACATATAGCTTTCCAATCCACTATACGGTACATATAGCTTTCCAATCCACTATACATATGCTTAGTTTTCGTCGGAACTACAAGCATATACATCCGTATAACACCATAGGCAGTGCATTTCTTGAGAAATTTTTGATTTCTCTGTACAATCAACTTTGGGACTGTTACAAAACGTCGTCATTTATAATTATTTTATTGATGTAAATAACTTACTACCTAAACTAATTGTAAGGGTGCTACCATCCAAGCACAACTTTGCTACTTTTGCAGTGTCGACAGACGAGCCGTCGTTCCCCGATTCATTGCCACCCGGCCATTCAAGCAACTTTGCGGTGTAACTGTTCAACGTTTTATTCGAGTTACTATCCATTTATTATTTTAATGGCTAAAAACAATCGAAGCTAAAAAAATATATATAATTTTTATATTATAGGATATATGTACGTTACAAGATTACGCAAAAAATAACGATGCACTAGCTACAGATATTAGCACTATCAAATATATATGTTGTGAAATAGTATTGTGCTTGAAAAATTGTGTTGATTGAAGCATTTGTTGTATGAGACGATGACAATAAAAGACGTGGCAGCCAAATATCCAACACAAAGGTTTATAACTGCTGTGAGGTCGGACAAGGGTTGGCTTGCGGATCAATACGCTCATGGGCTCGATTCCTCCCCAGCCAGCTTTTTACGTCTCTTAGACAGGGTTGAAAACCGAGCTCCCACCGTCGCCAGAAGTTTTTTGATCCGTCAGTGGTCGCCAATTTGTTAAGTGAGGTGCGCTTAAACCCACCTGACGTGCGTAGATAAACGAGCGCTTCACTTCATGTTGTTCTTTACGGAGACACAGATGACGGCGCGGAAACGGACACGCTCCTGTGCCATTCTACCCCTGGCTACGCCCCTAATGACACGAGGATGTCACTAAAACTAAAACAAGAACACATATATATAACGCAAATAATAGGGGATATGCAAAGAACTACAAATATTATTTGTAATAAAAAATAATGGTCCTGCTTTAATTGGGAATGGGAAATTCAGGAAGGAAGCTCGCCGTATTTTCAGTTATGCTCTAGACTGTCTCTAGACCCAATCATTTCAAACCCACAAAACTGATTGATTCACAATCAGTGTTGCTCCTTGTCAGTCACACCTCTGATGCTACCCATCATTGTTAGTTTTAGTAAGAATGTGGCATGGGTGTATATCCCAGCTTTAGCCTTCTTTCTCTACGAAAATATCAAAAGCGAGCTTAAGAAATATTACCATTTTTACTCAAAGTGCCATAATTCATTAGTAAGTGGTTCAACAATTCAATGAGAAGGGAAGTAAACATAAACGATATGTGAGTAGGGATGCACCGAATACCAAATATTAGGTTGTACTATTCGGCCGAATACCGAATATTCAGTGCATCCCTACAAACTTAGTTTTCAAAAAACCACCGGGCCAAAATTTCAAGACCCCACCTAGTCCTCCTTGGTTTTTGAAGTCGCTGGTAACTACTTCTATGCTATATATATTCATTTATATATTTTACACATATTCATTCATTCAATTTTAAACAGAGAAAATTCAAGTACTGTAGTAAATTAAAATTAGTAATCTATCAATCTATCAATTCGTCAACAGCAAAATGAGTAAACGCAGCTATCTGGGATCATTTTACTGCCAGATCTGCTGACTTGAAGGCATAATGTAAGCACTGTAACGCATTGGTGTCACGTGGGGGCAAAGCGGCCAAAAACTTCACAACAACAGCAACGGTTAACCACCTCAAAAATAAGTACTCTGAGAAGCATGGTGGATTTAAGGACAAATCAGCAAAGGCAGTTGCGTATGCCACCAACGCCAGCAGTGAGATAAGGGAAATTGGAAAAAAACGTGTAAAAATGTGAAAAAAATTTGTCATGTGTTCATTTGAGTCGTGGATCGCAGAGAGGAAATTGTTGTGTTGTATACGGGAAATTACGCCCCGTTATATTTGCGGATGAGTATTCAGGGAAGAGGCCCACCACCTTTTCATCTATTCCCCATAACCGCTGGACCCCCGATTAGCTCATACACCAAAGGAGATCTCTTCGAGAACATGGTGGTTTTTCAGCTATGCTTGATTTTTGTCTTATTCTCTGCTAAAAATGGGTAATTGCTGCTTTTTGAAAAATTTAACGCTTAAAGCTGGCTTAAAACCGTGCACAGTTTTCAAGTATGGATACGGTTCAGCTGTAGTATTACCAGTTCGGTATGTAGAGGGACGATGCAGGGATCAGTGTGTGAAAACTGAAAAAGTATGTTGACAATAATTCGGGCTGTAGCAGTACGAGAAGCCGTGAAACAACTGAATTGGGTACATCTTAGGTGATGAGCATGATAGAGATGTCAAAATTTAACTACGATGGTTGAGTTATGTTATATTATCTCAACTGCGTATAGGGAAGACGTGCCGAAGGTTATATTTGCTATATTATGGTAAATCAACGCGCTAGAAAGCTGGAAAAATTAAAACTCTAATCCTGGAATAGTAAGCATGATTGTGCTATCAAGGTTAAGTTAATATCTTACATGCCGAAGCAGGGCTCAGGGGTGGGCTACCGCCTGATCCCTGAAACCCCTACCCCGAGGACCTCGTTTACCTGCCTGAAAGCAACCCAGTGGACAATTCTAGCAAAAAGGGTGAAAATTAACAAAATAAAGTGAAATCGGTATTAATTGATCATCTTTTTCAACACAACCTGGAAAACCCCTCCACCGGATTCTACACCCTGAGACGACACTTCCTGGGCCCTGGGAGCCCCCATCCTCCCTGAGACCCTAGTATACACTGCCTGAAAGCACACCCAGCGGAAAATTCTAACAAAATTTGTAAAAATAGGGCGAAAGTTGGCAAAATGCGGTGAAATCGACAAAAATGGATCGTCATCTTTTGCAGCATCGCCTACAGGACATACTCTGGCAGCATCCACACCCTGAGACGACACCGGCCCCGAGACCTCGGAGTGTCAGCATGTATTAATATGCTTCTAAAAGTTCATTACATATAAAAACGTGGTATACATTTACCCTAAATGTAGGTAACGATCGCAGATTTGGGAAATCATATTGCCGAGTGTATTATGTATGAATTGTTGATGTCAAGTGTATTTTAACAATGAAAGAGTTCGGGATTTACGTCATCGCGGTTGCAAATAAATTAAGGTGGTTCCATAATCCGTCCATATTTGTGAGTATGTGCAGCGGGAACGTCCCGGTTGACGAAGTGGCTACCTATGACGATGACGACTTCGTGACAGTAGGGGTTCAGATTAGTCATCTTTCGTATGTGTGGCGATAAGACGAAACTATCGGTTCAAATTTTGGTGCCAAAACTCATGTTGAAGTATGAGTGGCATTATCGTTCGCCTGGTATCATCAGCTAATGGAAAAATGAGACGTTATGTTGCTCTTTCGATCATGCTTAATACCCAACCCTATTTACGATGACGTTGCCCACGATGATATTTTAATATTTTTGATTATTCGTCTATTTCTACGTCAGTTCCGGCCCTAATCATTAAAAGCTACCAGTACTCACGACGGAAGGCTACCGCGATGCCGCGGCAATACTTATACCAAACTGTTACCGTGCCTTTGTTCAACATAAGCTCTTTAGTGATCCATTCGTGGCATTTTTTGCTACCAAATTCTGCGTTTTCCTGTTTCTCCATCAGTTGCCCGTTTTTCGCTCTTTCTCCTTGTTTCCTGTTCTACCAAATATTCAATATTCACATTACGTAATGTTAAGCCACTGTCGGAGTGCGTATTATAACAATGCCTATTTTAAAACATTTTAAGAGGTCTCTGTTAATACACGTAATACACTAACAACTAGAAGATGTGGAACAGCTGTCTGTGTAAATACGACAAACAATAATCTTTGACTGCAAATTTATATTATATTAGCGATGCAAACTATTTAGTTTCAAATTTATTGCACTGATCGATAGCAACTAAATTTTACACTGGAATTAATGACATAGTCAACGATGGTAAAATGTGTTGAATAAACGAAAAGGAATTGAGTTGCGTGGAAAAGTTCTTGAAATAAGTTGTGCTATAGTATCATCGGTATTAAGAATTTAAAATATGATACAGTCGTATTAGAACTAAAAGCTGCATGAGAATTTAATTGTAATATTGTAAAAACGTTATTGTATAGTAAATTATTTCGAGCTAAGTTGGTTTTCGGAAAAATTCAGATGATTTGGAATGTTTTCCTAAGCCCTGAGCAATCGTCGTATAATTTTCAAAATTACAGCATTGTGAATTTCATTTGAAATAACTCATATTTAATGAATAAGTCGTTAAGTCAATATCGATATTGAGACGTCAATTACATGCACAAATAGTTCACGCTATCAAAATTTAGCGTAGCATTGGAATACGCGAAATGGTGTGATATAATTGAAATGGCTTTAATTATAATGAACGAATGATATGCAATGGAAATATAGTTTTCATTATATAATTATATATATATGCAGCATACACACACCGGTCAGAGTAACAACTTAATTTTAGGTTAACTTACAAAACTCATTTTGCGTCTTCTGACTAGGTAGTACAGAAATATATTACATTAGCGTTTGTGAAAAACAAAATCAGGTATATACATATATAAAACCAAAAGTGAATTATGGAAGAGTATGGCACTTCCTTGCACTCATATGTTAGCCGTGTTTGATGATACGGTCGTTTTCGGTGTGACACCCAAATTCCTGTGGGTCAAGATGCCCCAACCCCCAGTTTCTGGCCGGGTGTAGGTCGGACCCCCGATTATTTCTTTTGGATTGGGAGGGGGGGTAGGTCGGACCCCCAATTTATAGGGGGTGTCGGTTTATAGGCAAGAAATTGGGGTAAGGCCGAAATCGCCCGCGTCATCAAACACGGGCTAACATGTGAATGCAGGGAAGTGTCATACTCTTCCCTAATGCACTCTTGATAATACCAACTCAACATGCGCATGGATTTTGTACGTATAATTGAATCCATCATTCAGGTGTTCAAGAGAAATGTGTGATTGTATAACAACGTCTACTATGCAAAATGTCGAAGGATGGCTATATCCTATAGAGTTTCCTCTCCCTTATCAGACATTCAAAGGTATATTCGAAATTATTCCTGACTTGTTGCTTTCGGGGCGGCGTGGGTTTCCGTATACTGAAAGAAAGTTTTCTCAAGGTCTTGTAGATATCGTTATGCCAGTGTCAGAAACCGCCCGAGTTAGGCTTACTGTATATCTCATATAAAAACCTAAGTTTAGACAAAAGTATATCGAGAACATGACATGCATTACTTATACACTCCTCAGGTCTGTCTCTCTGTAAAGAAAAAATAGAAAAAAAATTTTGATAAAATGGTGCGGAATTGGGCAAAAACTGGCAAAATTCGCAAGAAAATGTGCAAAAATTGTTGGAATATTATGACCAATTTTGAGTCATAAAAATTTCAAAAATTTATAAACTCGCTGACCATCATCTTGCCCGCGACCGGCTGATTTCCCTAAAAAGGACCATCCTTCCTTACCCGAGGTAGTCACTGTCCCCCTGGGACTTCGAAGCTCGCCCACGTATGAGTGTATATATACGTATTGTTGCTATAATAGAAACACATTCCATTTGTTGTTTCTTTACTGTAAAATAATTATCGCTGCAACAATGTCTGCAAACGATATATTGGTCCTACAGTTGCAGCTAGCTGGCTGTGATGTACCAATAAAACGATGATTCCGCTGTCATGCAATAGAAACAAATGTTATTGTAACAGCAACAATCTAACTTTGGCTATTGATAGTGCAAAGCAAACCAATGAAATTGTAGCAGCGATGTTTTAATTTGCGCTATTGAGAGCGCAATAGAATCTAATGTTATGGTATCAACAATATTTTAGCTTGCGCCATTGATGATACAATGTTTATACCAACGTAACGCCAACGCAATATTATTTTCAAACAATATCGTCATTGCCATATATAGCTTACGGTGTGCAAATCGTGCACGCACTAATCTGTGAATGATGCAGAAGACCGGTGGTTCAAAGAATCAACAATTCAATATCGTCTCGGCAACAGCATCATTCTTCCCAACCAGTTACTCAACATCAGCAGCAGTTTCATTCAAATTGCACTATCTACCACTAACCCCGCTTCAACCTTAGAACTGTTAACCCTGTGTCGGCTTTTTTTAATTAAAAATCGCGTTTGTATGCTTCCTTCGAAATAGCTAAACTGGTGAAGCTTCCAGGCATGGCAATTTTGAATGGCGGTGTACGGATTATAACAATTGCCGCCGGAACTTTTTTATCCCAGAAAATTCCTTTTACCAATCACCACATCTCCATTAGCCACGCTTTATTACTTATTGCATTGGTCTATATAGGTTTTAGTAAACTGAACCGTGGTTGTGTTATATAAGGTCATGCATAGCCATATGGGCGAGCTTCGAAGTCTCAGATGAAGGTTGCGGATGTTTCGGGGTGGGGGTCACTCTCACGGGAGATCAGCCGGCCGCCATGGCGAAGATCGTCATGGGGCATAAATTAATGAGACTCAAAGTTTTTGGCCAATATTCCCATTTATTTTGACAATTTCCCCTTGTTTTGCCATTGTTGATTTTGGCTTCAAAATAATTAGTTTTGCACTAATGTTTCCAAATGTTATATTGTTGCTACAATAACAGCTAGCTGGCTTTTACGCAAACGATGATTCCGCTGTCATGCAATAGAAACAAATGTTATTGTAGCAGCAATAATCTACCTTGGGTATTGACAGTGCAAAACAAACCATATTATTATAGCAGCGTTGTTTTTAGTCTGTGCTATTGAGAGCGCTATAAAATCCAACGTTATGGTATCAACAATGTTTTTAGCTTGCGCTATTAGTGATACAATGTTTATACCAATGTAACGCCACTGCAATATTATTTCCATACAGTATCGTCGTTGCAATAGCTTACGGTGCGCAATTCGTGCACGCACTTCTCTGTGAATGATGCATTTATTATTTACAAAAAAGGAATGCAATTATACACAAATTAAAATGATAATTAAAAAGATGTTAGAATGAATAACAACTTAGTGTTTAGTTTAAAACTACAAAGTACTCACTGGTGTTTAGTTAAATTTTTGGTTTTTTAGATAACTGTGGCTCCAAATTAAACCGGCTCGATTTCTATCGTCGATGTGGATCCATTGCTACGCACCATAGCGTGATCGCATTATTTTTTCCGATTTTTTAGGCTCGAGGTCTTCCTTGGTCAATAGAGCTGAAAAATCTAAAAATTTAAAAATGGTTTCAGGGTAATAAATATGGTGTCGAGCATGTCGCGCTGAGTACGTATATAGATTCTTTCAATAAGCGCAATTTCTAAAGACTTGATAATTCCCTCCCCTAAAATAGGACAGCGCCAAAAATTGAAACAAAGCATATAATGGCTATACGTATGAACTAACATAATATTCCATTTAGGATTAGGCTTAGTGTAGCGCATGAAGTGCAGATGTGTTTAAGTATATAGTTGTCGAAGGTTCAGTAAGTTCAGGGATTCTCTGGGCCCAAACCTGCCCAAAAGCTATAAAATTCCCTGTCCCAACCCAAAAACTCAATTTTTCACAAAATCACTCATTTATCGGCTCCCAATTTAGGTAACTCCTAAAAGTTAGATTTCGTTATTTTTGTTGTAAGTGATTTGCAGAGGTTTCACTTATTTACTTTATTAGCTAACTAAAGTTAATGATCTTTTGAAGTTTTAGTTTCAGTTGTGTTGTTGATCTTGCGGGTTTTGGATGTTGAGACAGCGTGTACAAAGAGCTTATGATCGGATTTCGTCGTTTTATTTTTTATACTTAGTATTGGTGTATTCGGGCTACATAGCTATCCAGTGGTAACCGGTTATTTTATATCAGGTTGCTGTGTTATGGAACTCCGAGTGACTTGTGTATCATTGTGAAGATTCAGAAGCGAGCTTTCCTGATTTTTTAGGGTTTCTGGAGGAATTATAGTGCTTACAAGGTCGTGACGTAATAGAAATACGCGTAGGTATTAGGGAACGACCGAATATTCGGTGTTCGGCCGAATAGTCGGCAATATTCGGCCGAATACTGAATAGTTGACTGGCCGCTGTTAGCTGAAAAATACAGTCAAAATCTGCCCACCAGATATACTAATTTTACGGCCGGAGTCCTGATAATGATGCTGCAAACCGCTAAATACGTCCAACGTGTTGCACTTTGGCAAGACAAGATGCTTTTGAGACTCATCAATTCAGTTCCCAGCCGGATCGAATGTTCAGATCACCACAGTTATGTTCTTTATCAGCCGTGCACTATCTCGCTGCCATGATAGTTGCGAAATTAATACTTTGGGTTCTAAATGCAGCAGGATTTGTTCGTTTTCTTTGACACATCGTGAATGTGAAGCGAGACATCATGCTATGGCGTTCTACATACCTACATAAGCCTAACCCTAAGTCTACCGCCCCCGAACACCACGCACTGAGCCGTTCTTTTTTAACGATATGACTTCACGCACCAATTATCGCCGTTGTCCAGATGATGAAGTTATAAAAAATCAATAAAAAAACAAAATTATAACTTCAACCTAACATACGAGAGCACAAAACAAAAAATTCATCGAACAAAAACTATCGCTGACTCAGCAACACAACACAAAACGTCCTGTTGCATGGTGCACGTACATACGGTGGTGGATTTATAGAGTTATAGATTTATAAATTTCTCAACACACATAGGTGTTTCGAACTATTCGTTATTCGGCCGAATATTCGGTATTCGGTGAAATTAGGTATTCGGTCGTTCCCTAGTAGGTATAGGTACTTGACGAGATGGAATATTGGTACTTTATTTCTTGACTTTGAGTTAAGGAAAGACGCGTTAAAGGTGCCTAAGCTTTACAAGTAGATATCTTAACATTGCATACTAATTAACTTAGTACTATTGTCATTGCTTAAAAAACAGTGGCAATAAATTGCTTAATAGGAGTGATAACCTAAATCTTACTAATAATTATTAATAATTTAAAAGATGGACCCAAGTGTCCAACCCGATAGAACAGTACATCCGGCTCAGTGGTTAGTAGCACGACTTGTTGGGTTATCAGCTGTACGGGGGCAACTCAGCAAGAAGTGTTATTCTTGAGATGACCGGGGCGACTAAGGGGCGTGGAATCGAATAATCACTTCGAGATACCCCTACCTCAACACCAACCAGTTGGCCAGCCGATCGGGGGCCTAGGGATTGAGAAAAATTCCAACTGAATAGTAGTCGACCACTACAATACACTGTTTTAAATAGCGTTGTTTTACAGCCATTCGGAGCGACTACATTAACATATCTGGCATTTAATACCGTAATTCGAAAGTTCAGGTTAAGGCACTCAAATAACCCTGCAGTTGATGAGCCATTAGGGGGTCAACTGTGTCAACTCACAAGAGCTTTGATAAAGTAAAAGCTAACCTAAAATTACTTGTCATCACTCAAACCATATGCAGTTAAGGACCGTACTAGCATAAATCTAAGAACCTAGGTTTACGTACTCAGTTACTCGTACATGGTCAGCCATTCAAGGGCGATCGTATCAGCCTGACAAGAGCATAATAGAACAGTACGTAACCTAACTTTAACGCTAATGGGACTCAGGGACGAGTTAGCAGAGTGCGTTAGTGGCCGAAAGAGTGAAAATATCCAAATTACGAGAGAGTAACCGGTATTTTAAAAAGCGTGATCTAATCTCAACGGTGCTAAAAGAACTGTGCCTCAGAGAGAGAGCTTACGGGTTTAGTGCTCAATAATCGTGCCTTAATGTTTTATCTTATTTTGCAATAAACGTTGTTCACTACGTGTTTTTGTTCTAAAGTATCTGACAAAAGAGTGCTTCGGACGTAGCCACGCCGCAACGTTAACTTAACGTTGACTTTTGCTAACAGAGCCTTACTTCCTGATTCTCTAACTCAAGTGTCTGAACGCACTATTATTCTAATTAACTGTGGTCTATTTTACGGTTTCGGTTAGCGCCAGAGTACAAGTTGACCTCTTGTGCGGTTTGTAAGTAGCCTTCCGGAAGGCCAGACCCGTACGTTTATTTAATTATATACATCAACCTCGTATTTAGATTTACACTACCAATTTCCTTAAAGCCAACGAATCCGGACGGCGTGTGCTGGATATTGTTACTCTATTACTTTGCCTTTGTGGGTTTGTACGTAACCTTCCGGACGGCTAGACCCGTGCATTTGATTACCTTATCCTAAGGGCTTAGAATTACGCTAATTACGCGCCGTTATATTAATGTTCTCGTCTCCTGACGGCTGACGAGCCCGCTATAACTAGTTAGTAGTGGCGACTACTCTCTAGTTCCCACAATTCTCTTCAGTCAGTTGGCCGGACCAACCTTCCGCGTTGAATCTTCCCCGATTTATTACTTTGGAAACCCACGTCATGAACTCTCCCTGGGTAAACTCATGTACTTCATTCCCCATTAACTCCACAAGGTATTGCTCAAGTTACGGTTATACACTTTGGAACTCTATGGGAGGACAGTTATGGTTATTGCTCGACTTAGGTTTTCGCCAGGGAATGCTAATGTTACTAGATTAAGTTAATAAGACACTAGTGTACCTATTTGTGAAGCTTGATTTAACTCGACGTTAATTCTTTAAGCACGGTAAACCAATTAAGAAAATCGAGTGATTAATCCGTAAATTCTTTCAAAGATACAGCCAGGTATAATTCGTCAGGTATATATCCTTGACCAAGAACAAAAACAGTCAACAATTGATACTGCAATCCAGATCATTAGTTTGTCGTTGAACTCGATAACTTCATATATAAGATTTCCCGTCACGGTACAAGCTAGGTGATCGAATTAAAACTATAAAAGAAACCAACAAATAAACAACAAGTTATTGGTACGAGCCAATATAGTTAACAACAGGATACCGTACTGAGCTTCATTCTTGCTATATTCGTGCTAGCCCAGAAATATGGTTCTGCCTCTGTCGCTTCCGCCTCTCAATCAAGACTGATTACAAAAACTAGAGCTAACACATGTTAGCTAAATTACACAACTAATGCTAATTATGCAAATTAGCATTAGTTGAAAACAAAATAAATAGAAAACAAGGAAAACGGAAAACAAAAGAAACCAAGGACGAAGAAGGGAGGGAGGTTGTATAATAGAGAAATTGGTGACCAGCCTGTGGTTTTTAGTTTTTGAGGTTTTGGCCCGGGATTCCCCCTTGTGGCCTGGTAGGTGCCCAACACAAATTAGCATTAATTGAAAACAAAAGAAAAGCTAAAAGAAAAGGAAACGGAATAAAGGGGACGGGGGCATAATAGAGATTTTGGTGACAAGCCCGGGGTTTTTAGGAAATTTTGGGGTTTGGGGCGGGTTTGGTCCGCGATTCCCACCTGTAGCCAAATGGATGCCCCACATCCATGTGTTATTTTGGTTCGTTTTGTTGGGGGTAGGGGTTGGCTATGATTTATTATGGCGGCTATCAGATTATGAAATTGGGACGGGATTCTTCAATCGACGATCTGTGGTCCGTACGCGTGGCCAGTAGTAGGCCGGTGGGGAATTGCTCTGTCTTTTCTCGGCGCGCGTTTACTTTATTTCTCGTGCCTTATTCTATTTGACGTTGCGGCGTGGCTACTTCGATTTGCTCGGTAATTATTCCGATATTGAGCCAACACAGCCAGTGTCGGGGCTGGTGCCTTTTTCACCACAAAATTTTTCTTTTTCTTTTCTATAAAGGCCGCCCCCACG